>BQNB010105835.1:0-23520 GCA_026074375.1 Tanacetum coccineum | reverse complement strand
TACAACTTCTTCCATATTTTCTCATCTAATTTTCTAGTTTCCATAATGAAGTGAAAGTGATTATATTGGGTTTCGACATTGATATCAAGTTGTCAGAGAAGTGTGTGACTTGAACGTGTATTATCATTACATAACCTTTATTTTTTTTACAATTCTCTAGAAGACATATTATTTCCTCCACAAAATGGATACGAAATAAGAGATATGATCTAATTTCCATTTATCTTTTTTCAACTCTCTCTACCAAACATACCCTAAGCTTTTTAAAACACAAACAAACACAAACTCATAGTAATATCTTTTTGCTCACCCACAGAAACAGACATCTCTTTTTGCTCACCAACACCCCCAGCCATCTGTTGCTCAACCATGACTCAACTCAAAATACTCAAAAATTCATAGGCAAAAATGAGGGTATGTGTTTTTATTTATACTCGATGCTTTAGGGTTTGAGTGGTGTATATGCAGGTTTAGATTTAGGATGGGCTAGGTGGGTGTTTGGGCTGCTTTGTGTTTTGGGCTATTTGTTTGATTTAGTTTAAAGGGTAGTTTTAGGTTGAGGGAAATGAGATAATGAATACAATTTTATTGTTTGATACTTAGAGAAATATAAAAGGTAAATAATTACTAGAGAATTTGTAATGTAAATCTTAGAGTTTCTCTTACTATCACTTTTGCTTGAACTTGGAGAAATGAGAATAGTTTTTCTAAAATTTTCTACAAATATTTACTTTTCCCTTTTCAACTCCCATGTAATTCATTTGCCGCCGTTCCCTTATTCGGGTCAATCTAAATATTAATAAAATATTGTCTAATTCAATATGTTTAGATACGTAATCTATAAATAATAATAATCTTTATTTTCATCAATTGGGTCGACTTCAACCCGAGTTACTCAAACATTTTCAACCCGATAGCCGCCCCTTTTAAAATATTTGGGTGACTCAGGTTGACCCTAATTACCCGAACAAATTTCTTGACCCGAGTAACCCTAACCTAAATAAGCTTAATTGGGTTCGGTTTTGGTCGGGTTTTTTGGGGCACCCACACTTAAAACATTGTTAAAAAATTTGAAACTGTTGTGAAAATATGCAACATGAACATGTTTATGGTATATATCTATTCATACATTATTAGGTTGTAGCTTTATAATAAAGCTACACATATATCAACAAGTTAGAAAATTAAACAAAAAGGATAGGATTTGTTGGTTAAAATGGCTTTGTTGAATAAAACAAAATATCAATCTTGAGCTATAAAAAGTAAAGAAAATGAGTCAAAGTATTTTAGTTGGAAGGATGAGAAAAAAAGCTAGAAAGATAAAGATGTAACACAAATGAAAGGATTGGTCGAGCCATAGAGATATCGAATCCCGTCACGGCTGCAACAAACACAGTTACATAGTATCTGGTAAATATAATAATGCTTCTATGGTTTCAATTTTTCTAGAATTAAATTACGGCATGAAACAAAGAATAAGCGCATACTTCCTTTTCCTAGTCAGCGTGCTCGTCATAAATGGACGATAAATGTCGACAAAAAAACAACATAAAATCAAAACAATAGTTAGTGATCTCTAAATAACAGTCCTACATTTCTTCTTTAACCTCTTTTAGCTCGGCTCATGTTATGAACTACTTCATGGATAATAATTTCATATCAGCAGCATAGCAAACAAAATATAATATTTAAGCCATGGCGATTTATTTTTTAGTACATTTACATCGTCTTTGCACATTAACGTTAAACATAATTAACTGAGTAGCTTGACCACTATATAATCAGGTTCTCCATCCAAATCCAAACACCCCCTAAATACCATGTAAACAAAATAGAAAACACAAAAACATACCTCTTTTATGATGATTAACATATCTTTTAGGGTTTGGCAATCATCCAATTTACAGACTTTGAAAATTTCTTCCACAGTTGCTGTTTAACAGCCAAATAAATAAGGTGGAACATATCTTAATACATTATCAAATAACACATATTCTAGTTGGACTAAGTAATTAGAAATACCCGATCAGTATATGCATAAGCCAGCGAAGTCTCTTTCCTCTCCCATAGTCCAAAGAAGACTCAGTCGTTATGTATGCAAAGAAAATCGATGCGTAATAATGAGGCTCAGAATAAGTTTTGCAAGGGCGTTACCAGACGACCTACATGGCTGCAATCACACACGCGGTGTGACTGTCTAGCCAGGATACAGGCTTGGTACGCTACACAACGCAAATAAAAAAGTTATCATCATCGCCAACCTTTGAATCTCTTTGAATGTTATCAAAAGTGTTGGGCCAAACTACTGGACCACACAACTAGACCAAAAGCAGCTTACCAAAAGGATAAAGGTATTTTGGCATCATTCGACTCACAAAGCTAAAGAAACCGTCATGGTTGCGTTAGTATATGGGCCACGCCAATATACGGTCATTCTTAGGAATTGAACAATTTCATTAACATAACTTAAAGAAAAGCGATCTTGTCACTTATGTCTCTGAATTTTGCTATGGCTGCAAACAAACTCAGTTGCATAACAATCATTAATACTATACCGTCCGATCGTTGCCTTGGCAAGCTACAATCAGATTGCTAGTGACCCATTTCATTAGACATACTACTAATCCCCATTACATGTGGCGACAAAATAGCAGCGGGCATATAATGGGCTTATGCCCTGCCAAACTACAGGGGTTGGTACATAATACCCATAAAACATATTAACGTAGACATTCGTCAACAACTGTTTTTACCACTAAACAAATTCAAGTTCAAATAGCTGCGAATATCACTTAAACATATGTCTATAATGCCAATCGTACGTAATGGTGATGCAATAAACAGCTTGGCTCAGATCTGTATGCAAGAATCAGGCCATAAAGGCATCTGAATTTCGCTATGGCCGCAAACAAACTCAGTTGCATAGCAATGTCAATCATTAATACTATACCGTCCGGTTGTTGCCTTGCGAGGTTACAGTCAGATTGCTAATGACCCGTTTCATTTCACTCAAATTATAGCAATTTCACGCACCAAGTACTCAAATTATATAGCAATCAATCAAGCCCCCGTTATCATATATATATATATATATATATATATATATATATATATATATATATATATATATATATATATATATATATATATATTATATATATATATATATATACCATCACAGCTCTTATATACATCACGCTCTCAGAGCATCATCATTTTGGAAGGCCAAGTAAGTGAGGCCAAATAAACCCTTAGAACAATTTTACCCGCTAACCTTTAGAATATCATAGAAACAAATTCGCAAGAAGTTCATGATAACATGTTCAAGCATAAAGACACTAAAAAATAAAAGATTGTAACACAAATTAAAAGATTGGTTCATTTGTGTAAGAAAGTAATGATAACTTTGATTATGTGACATATAATGGACTCATTTAAGATGTGTATCTAACTCTCCTCCTCATTTGTAAGGGATGGGGTAGTTATTGTAAGAAGTAACTAGGATGCATCTAGCCACCCAAAAAAGTGAAATGAATCAACTCTTTGCTTACTACTATTTGACGCAACCTTTGTGTAAAATATCCCATGAATGAACAAGTAGTTTAGCTAGTTACCACCCATTACAAGCTTAAAAATTTTGCTGTCACACCCCCAAATAGGGTCCCGTCCGATTAAGCATCCGGGGGCGTGACGTTCATAAATATCTCAAGTACAAAGCATAAAGAATGACCTCTAAGGGTATGTTTTGAAAATAAAAACCGTTGCATAAGATCAAAATATTAATAAGTTTCACATCAACCAAATCAATTGTTTTAGAAGTTAAAATGCGAAAGCTTAAACGAGTTCAACAACGGTATTTTAAACATAGATAAATTTTGGAAAACTGGTCCAGGCAAATAGACTTCATATAGATCAAGCAACGACATCTAAGCTAAGCACTTGAGAAAAACATGCTTAAAACGTCAACATAAAGTTGGTGAATTCATAGGTTTAGTTCAAATGTTATAAGATTATCAAAACGTATGCGACAGTTATAGGAGATACAACTTCACATAAAGAGGCATTTACGTTGCGCTAAGCTCATGACACCGAGGCTAATAGTGGAAAGTAGCATGTGCATTGCTATATAATGGTTGCCCTTACAGGTGTTCAACCAAAGACCACCTAACTAGTTTCAACATGACATATATCCGTTAGTTCTTGGCAAACTCGAACTAGTAAGTGCTTCTTACCCGAATAGGGATAATTAGTCCCAATAGATCTATTTATTCATTCGCGCTCACTTAACCAGCCAGTCGGTTAAAGGTAATTAACGGTTCATGATTATTTAGGCAATAGTAGTCTAAACGCTACTTAGGCAACACATAAACGGGGAATTTCTCACGTATAGTACTTGTGTCTAATTTTAAAAGCAAGCAATATTTCTCACCCTAAGTTATAAAACATTTATTCAAAACGAGTAAAAATGGGGCTATAAACTCACCTTAAATGAGTAGTGGGTCAAAAGAAATCAATCAAGCGAAGACGGATCACATGGCCCTAACGACAACCTAACAAATAGTTGTTGATTAAGAAGGATGTACGACGGAATAACTCTTGACACAAAGACTGGTCATCCGATCATGAGTAGACAAGGCGTATCATTTCAAAACATACTTTCCGAAATTATAAGTTTTTGACAAGTCTCGACACTTTAACCTTTTTCAAAAATATTTTGTCTTTTAGTGTATTTCGTCTTTTAGTGTATTTCATCTTTTAGTGTATTTTGTCTTTTAGTGTATTTCATCTTTTAGTGACCCGACACATCAATGTCGACTCGATGAATGCAAATATTGACCTAGACCTGACATTTTTTTGTTTCTCCATTTTATTATTAGTTTGATAATAAAAGTATATTTTCAACACGTTAATAGAGTTTATAAAATTTTGACATGACCTTTCTAAAAATATCAACTCTCCCTTTTATTCCAACCCGACTCATGAAAATATCCGTTTTATAAAAGTACATCTTTTATTGATCCGTAAAAACATCCGACAACTAGCTTAATCCCGTTACGACATTTTATTAAGTTTACAAATGTGACGAACAAGTTTTTAGAAGACTAAGCGCGAGCCACACATGGTTTAACCCATGTGGACTTCAAAAGATCAACCCGATCGATTTTTAACAACACCGCAATATCACAACAAATCCATTTCTAAACCTAATCCCATCAACTTTCATTTCACGCCTTCAACAAAAACCATTATCTAACTTAAATCCCTTCGCCATCAATATTTAAACTCATTATATACGATAATCTCAAATAAACGATATAGACGTAAGAATACAATAATATTTAACAAAATGATCACGACAAACTTTTATTCACAAAAGTACAACTATTTTTCATGTTCTTCCATTTATGTTTAAAAGATTTAAAACTTTGAGACTTGTAGTTTTATAGAAAAATAGATAATGATTTTCACAACGATCCGCTTTGTACACCTTGTTCGGAATGATCATACGAATGTAAAAGTACAACTTATTTATGAAAAACAAGAGATGACTTACAAGAAAAACGCGACGAGAAGATGATTAGAAACTAAGAACAACCCAAACGTTGTTTATACACTACCCGAATAACAACCCGAACACAATATATTCAAAGGTTTCTTGATCAAAAATGAGAAAAGATGGTGAATGTAGGTGTGTGTGTAGGCGTCATCCAAGAAAGAAAGAAAGGAAAAAGTATGTGTGTTTTTCTTGTAAGAGGATTTGTAATGAATGAAATCAGAAATAATAAGGTTGTAAGTTTATATGTTGGCTAAGGATGGAATGCACCTAGACTTGGTGTGGGGGTTGGTTCGGCCGAGTGCAAGGGTGAGGAGGGGACTAAAACGATCCGCGAATGAGCGACTAGGAAGGACTAGTCCTAGTGCCATTTTGTAGGAATGTTTGTCTCTTAATTCAAAATTTAAAAATGAGAATCCCAAATGAGAATCCACATGCATAATGTGTGTGAGAGACTCGTTATAGCATAGCATGGCCAAAGGGGACCAATTTTGTCTCCCAACATTTTAAGGAACTATATGCTCAATTTTATTAATTTCAAGGTTCTTTTTGCATATACTTATGTGATTAGAGTTTTATTTAATTATTTTAAATTTTAATCCAGAACACGCAGAAGTAACGAAAACTGAATAATGCTTCTCACAGTAAATTAATGAAATTTAAAAAATTTTGAATATCAATTAAAAACATAAAAACGCATCTACTGACGAAAGACTATGATGATTGGTAACCCGGTTTACTCCCGGTAACGATTCTTAGAAAATAACGGGACAACTTCCCGATTAAACGTAAAAATTTAACGAAGCATTAAAAATTCAAAATACTAAACGGAAACGGCTAAAATATTGATCGGAAATTTGCGAGGTGTCACATCCTTTCCCCGTTAGAAGAGATTTGTCCTCAAAGCTTAAGACGTAGCATCAGATTTCCTCCCGCGATGATTCTCGGATAGAAGCGGAACAACTTCCCGGTTAAACGAAAAAGTTAAATGAAACTTTTAAAAATTCAAACTACTAAACGAAAATGGCTAATTTATTGATCGGAAAATTTCAGGGTGTCACATATTTTCTCCGTTAGAAGAGCTTTGTCCTCAAAGCTTACGATCAAAGCTTACGATGTAGCATTCGCAACAAACGCAGAAATTAGGAAAAGATGCGGATACTTCTTTTGCATTTGGTCTTCACGCTCCCAGGTGAAATCAAGACCTCTCTTAGAGTTCTAGTGTACCTTTACAATCAGGATACGACTCTGCTTCAGACGTTTAACCTCACGATCCATAATCTCGACAGATTCTTTGATGAAGTGCAATTTGTCGTCAACTTGGATCTCATCCAACGGTATAGCAAGGGGTTCGTCTGCCGTATATTTCTTCAATTTCGAGATGTGAAACGTACTATGAACTCTACTCAACTCCTTTGGGAGTTCATGTCGATAGGCAACGGTTCCTACTTTAGAAATGATCTTAAAAGGTCCTATAAAGAAAGGGTTCAGCTTTCCCCATTTGCCGAAACGCATCACTTCCATTCCATGGCGAATACTTTCAGTATGACCTAATCTTCCTACAATGAAACTCAATGGGTTTCTTTCTTCACGTCGCAATAAAAACTCTTTTGACGATCGACAGGGCAGCTTGGATAAGGCTCTTGATTTGAACTATTTTCTCAGTCGTCTCGTGGATGATCTCTGGGCCAGTGAGCTGACTATCTCCAACTTCAGCCCAGCAGATAGGTGATCGACACTTGCGCCCATACAATGCCTTAAACAGAGCAGCCTTAATGCTGGTATGGTAACTGTTGTTATACGAAAATTCTACCAATGGTAAGTGTCTATCCTAACCTTTTCCAAAGTCGAGTACACAGGCATGTAACATGTCCTCCAATGTCTGAATGGTTCTCTCACTCTGACCATCAGTCTCTGGATGGTAAGTTGTACTTATATTTAATCGAGTACCTAATGCTTTATTAAGGGACTTCCAAAAATGTGAAGTAAATCTCCATCGCAGATCAGAGGTGGCTCTGCTACAGACGTTTGACCTCACGGTCCATGATCTCGACATGTTCTTCAATAAAGTAGAGTTTGTTGTCGATTTGAATTTCATCCAGCGGTATAGCAAGAGGTTTATCAGACATGCATTTCTTCAAATTTGAGACATGAAACATACTATGAACTCAGCTTAGTTGTTCCAAGAGTTCAAGTCGATAATCAACGGTTCTATCTTTGGAAATTATCTTAAAAGTTCCGATATAATGAGGGTTCAGCTTTCCCCGTTTGCCAAAACGTATCACTCCCTTCCAAGGTGATACCTTTAACATGACCTTATCCCCCATTTGAAACTTAAAGGGTTTCCTTCTTACGTCGGCATAGATCTTTTGACGATCACGGGTAGCTTAGATACGGCTCTTGATTTGAATAATCTTCTCAATTGTCTCATGGATGATCTCTGGGCAACTAAGCTGACTATCTCCAACTTCAGCCCAGTAAATAGGTGATCGACACTTACACCCATACAACGCCTCAAACGGTGCAGCCTTTATGCTGGTATGGTAACTTTTGTTATACGAAAATTCCACCAATGGTAAGTGTCTATCCCAACCTTTTCCAAAATCGAGTACGTAGGGACATAACATGTTTTCCAACGTCTGGATGGTCCTTTCACTTTGACCATCAGTTTACGAGTGATAGGCTGTACTTATATCCAATTGAGTACCTAAAGCTTTCTAAAGCGATTGCCAAAAGTGGGATGTAAACTTTCTATCATGATCGGAGATGATCGAAAATGGCACACCATGCCTTGAGACAATTTCCTTCAGATATTGTCTCATCAACTTCTCCATTGAGTCAGTTTCCTTCATAGGTAGAAAGTGTGCAGACTTAGTGAGACAATCAACAATTACCCAAATCGTGTCTTGACCGGACGCCATCTTTGGTAACTTAGTGACAAAGTCTATCGTTATGTTCTCCTATTTCCACTAGGGAATTTCTAGTTGAACCAACAAACCAGACGGCTTTTGATATTCCGCCTTAACCTTGGCCCACATTAAACACTTGCTAATGTAGGTGGCAATTTCTGCTTTCATGTTGGGCTACCAATATAACTTCTTCAGTTCTTGGTACATCTTATCCGATCCAGGATGGATGGAATACTTTGACTTATGAGACTCATGCATAATCAAATCCCTCAAATCACCATAGCGTGGAATCCAACTTTGGTGGTTCAAACATGACTTATTTTCGTCAGTAGTAACCGGCCAAACCTAAAAATTGACGAATCTCAGTTTATGTCTTGGGTGACGCCCAATCTTTAATTGACTCAATCTTAGTGGGATCAATGTGAATGTCTTTGCTATCAATCATGTGACCGAGAAAATTACCTTTGAAAGCCAAAAATCATACTTTGAAAACTTTGCGTACTATTCCTCCTCCTTAAGTAACTTCAATATTAACCTAAGGTGCCCTTCATGCTCTTTTTTGCTCTTGGAGTAGATCAAAATATCATCGATGAATACAATCACGAATCTATCTAGGTACGGTTTGTACACGTGATTCATTAAATCCATAAATACTGCCGATGCATTAGTCAAACCAAACGGCATCACTTGGAACTTGTAATGACTATAGCGAGTCCTAAATGTTGTCTTTAGGATGTCTTCCTCACGGACATTAAGTTGATGAAAACCAAATCTCAGGTCGATCTTGGAGTAAACTCTTGACCCTTGAAGTTGATCAAACAAATCGTCAATTCTCAGAAATGGGTATCGGTTCTTCAGTATAAGCTTGTTTAGTTATCGGTAGTCGATACACATCCAAAAAGATCCATCTTTCTTTTTGACAAATAAAACCAGAGCTCCCCAGGGTGAGGAACTGGGTCTTATAAATCCTTTGTCTGAAAGTTCTTGCAACTGAGTAGATAACTCTTGCATTTCGGCTGGTGCTAATCGATACTGGGCTCGTGCTACAAGTGTAGCACCAGGGACTAAGTCAACTTGAAATTCCACTTGTCGAGCAGGTGGTAGTCCAGGTAAGTCCCCTGGAAAGACTTTCAGAAATTCCCGTACGATTGACACGTCTTCAAGTCGCTTCTCCTTCGACTTGTCCTTGGTCTTCTTGGACGTAACTTATGCTAGATAAACTTGGAATCCTTTCTGCATATACTTTTGGGTCTTTGTACACGATATGATACTCAGCTTCGACTAACTTCCATTGTCACAATCATCACCTCAGATTATCAACACCTTATCTTCATAAGGAATACAAACGACCTTCTCGTCACAAACAATCACTGCGTGGTACTTCGCCAACCAATCCATACCGATGATGATGTCTAAACTACCAAGTTCTACGAGTATTAGATCTATGTCGAACGGATGACCTAATAAACCTAACGTACAACCTCTAATGACAACATTGGTTTCTGAAATTCTTCCATCGACAAGTTCTACAACATAGCTAGTGTATAAAGTGGATGGTGCAACATCAAGCAAAGCACTAAAGGTAGACGATAAAAAACTCTTATCGGCACCCGAATCAAATAACGTAGAAGCATAACAGTTATTGAGAAGGAACGTACCCATGACGACGTTGGAATCAGGGTTTGCTCCTCCTCCTCCAATGGCGTAAGCCTTTGTTGTAGCTTCGTTGCCTCCAGTCTGGTTTACAGTCTTGTTTCCATTCTTTCCATTCTTGTTTCTTGCTTGGTTTCCACGGTTCTGACTCATCAACTTAGGACAATCCTTCCTAAAATGTCCCGGCCTCCCACACTCATAACAAATAACACCCGGCTGATCCAATTGCAGCCCTCTGAGTGTTTAGAGCAACAGCAGCCCTACAATCCCTAGTCAGGTGTCCAACCTTCTTACAATTTCCACACCTTATAGTACAAAACCCTTCATGGTGCAACCTGCACTTGTTGCAGTAGGGGAGAGGCCCAACATACCCCTTTCTTTCATTGTTTCCTACCGTGTAAGCTCTTGCCACATTCTGGCCTCCTACGTTCTGCCGCTTGAAAACTGGTTGCTGCCCACGATTGTCCCTCGGGTTGTTTTCCAACCTTCTCTTATTTTCAGCACTTCTAGCATTTCCCTTCAGCTTTTGATCTATTAATTTGTTGGCAATGCGAATTGCATCTTGAAGTTTAGTGGGCTCAGCAGCGATAACATTTCTCTGAATGTTATCGGACAAACCTCCTATGAATCTCTCAACCTTGTCCTCCTCATCGGGGACCATTCTCGTACACAACAAAATCAACTTCTGAAACCTTTGTGTGTAAGCAGTCAAATCGTTTCCTTTCACCGTCAGGTTCTACAATTCAGTCTCCATCTTCTGGATTTCATTCCTCGGACAGTACACTTCTGTCATCAACATCATAAGTCCAGCCCATTTCATGGCATATGCAGCATCAACACCAATTGTCCTCTTGTGAGTGTTCCACCAAGTCAAAGCATTCTCCTGCAGTGTGCATGTAGCATATTTCACTTGGTACTTCGATGGACAATTACTAATATTGAACACAGTCTCTATTTTTTCACACCAGCGGGTCAATCCGACAACGCCTTTAGTTCCTGAGAAATTTTGTGGCTTACACTTCAAGAAGTCTTGGAATGTGCACTCTCGAGACACTGGCATGAAACCTCCATAGATCATGCCATGATTCTTATTTCTATTTCCATTTCCATTTTCTCCATTCCCTTCATTTTCATTTCTTTCATTTCCTCCATTTTCATTCCCTCCATTTTCATTTCCTCCATTCCCTTCATTTTCATTTCCTCCATTCCCTCCATTTCCATTTTCTCCATTTCCATTTCCCGATGACGCCGCGTACATCTGAGTTAAAGACTCTTTCTCACCGGGTAACTTAAGCAAGGAAAACCACATTCGTTTACCCGTTTGTTTTGGTGGCGATGTTAGTTGTGTTACTACACTATGTTGACGGTAATGTTGGTTGTGAAGAGATAAGTTAACGTGGCGTTAAGTTGACTTGAAGAGAATTTTATATTTCAAATGAGATTTATATTGCTTGTACATTTGATTTAGGTACCTTGTACAATCATTTTTAGAGTGTTAAACTTTCCATGAGATTAGGTTTTAGAGGCATACTATAAACGGTTTAAAATCCCGTTTTTGATATAACGTTGCGAATAGTACCTCTATAGGATAATGACTTTGTAAAAAGGATATATGATATTGACTTGAATATTAGGTTGATTGCATGACATATATGAAGATAGGAATAGTCCATAGATAGGTTGCGTGAGCTTGTCTACTTTAGTTATGACATACTGAGATATATAAGTAATATAATAAAGCAAAAAATTTCCCCGTACAATTGTGATAATAGTTTTGCATTTGATGAAAATTCTTGGGTTGTTATAGTCTCCACCCCTTACAGAAATACACCGTCCCGAGATTTTAATTGAAAAGTTTATAGTGAAGAGATGTAGGTACTGAGGCATTGAATTTGGTCCTTTATGTAGTCTAACAAGGTCACAAGTCCACGTGTGTGATGCTGTGATAATTACGTGGTACACCATAATTGATAATCTAGCCGGGTCCTTCCACAACGTACTACTTATTTTCAAGATCATACCTCTTGATGACAGTCAATTGAATTCTTAGATGACTGATAGAACCTGTGGTGGATGTAGATAATTTGGAGATTTACGGCAACTGATGGTTATGTCTACCTTCTGCTATGCCACTCAAATAGTAAAGAATTGTTTATTTCGTTAACCTTTAAAAGTCCAACCATCGAGAAAAGAATGCTATCACAAGTCTTTGTTAAAATTTTCATACCTAGTAGTATTGAAATCATTTGACATTGTATAGATTCTTGTGTGTTTCCTTGTTATTACGTTGCAGAATATACAGAAAATTTTAGAATATGGAGATCATGGAATAAGTGATGTCAAGGAACGATTGTAAGAGAGTTGCTAATCACGTGAGATACAGATTTTGAAATGAACAGATGATGAAGGTAATAATGATAATGATTAAGGAATTGTTTGTACAAACGGATTGAAAGAAACTTGTTTGTACTTATGTTTTTAAAAACTTAAGCCACTTATTTATAACTTGTCCAACTAAAGCACTTACAAAAAGAAGCGTCCAACTCCTTGTAACTGAGAATTTATAAATTCATAGTTCAGAGATTTATAATTTCCTTATTCAGATGAAGAAGTGACCTAATTCATTTCAATAAGATGATCATAAATCGTCTTACCTAAGTATAAAAACACGATATGGCATAGTGGTCGAAAAGAAAATGACATGAATATTTAGATTAATTTTGGAGATGTTTGATGGTACTGACGCCCATATAATTAAAGAGATAAAATTTAAAGTTTCCAAAGGTAATGAGGAGTGTATTCAGAGTTGAACATGATAGAAATTGAACAAGAGTTTTGATACCACCAGATGACAAGATGTAACGGAATTATCACTTTATTAATTCATGGATAACTTTACATATGAAACTCTAAAAGAGTTGATACTTATGTTATGTATCTTGTAGTAGGATAAAATAACAAATGACAAAGATTGTAGCTTGATGATCGAAGTTTTCAGATTGAAGAAGATTCTGATGAGAGTTGAATATCTTCGAGAGTTGTTTCTAGAGTAGCAAGCTCATCTCTAAGTATGATTTCTTGTAGCCAGTTGTTGTTTTTTGCGTACTTGGTCCTGGTGACTCATTTGTTGCAAACCTGACACTTGACAACTAGCAAGTTACCCTGTGATGTAGTCTACATCCCTCTTACACAAGGAATGTATCCACATATCCATTGGTGGCAGTATTAGTTTTGAAGTTTCGTGTCTCTTTCTGCAGGGTGGTCGGTAATCATCGTACGGTTTGTGAATTATTAGGTTATTTAGTAGATTGTCATTTTTTTGCATTGTTGAAAGTGGTAATAGTTGTTGTGGTATTGGGGTTAGTGTTTTTGTTGTCGATGGTGTTTCTCTTCATCTTCTAATTTCGTTTAGAATGACATTGGTTTTCTTGCATATAATCGCGTTTTAAGTATCTGATTGCCTTAACCTCCTGGGATATGTTATGGCTTCCTCCAAAGTCTGAGGTTTTCGAGGCAATAACGTTTCCTTTAAGGCTAATCGAGGTAGAACCACTGATAAAAAGCTTTTCCAGAGTTTCTCAATTGTTTGCACCATGTTGTTGGACACAAGGTGGGTTAATCTTGAATTCTTCTAACATACGGTTTTAAGATCATTTCCCTTTACCCTACAGATTGAAAAGTTTCTTCTTACCATTTTTCTGAACTCAGCCGTGGACAATTACTTTTTGTCAAAGCCTTATTAACTCAGTCCAGGTGTTTAGATTAGCTTGCTCTATTTCCCATATGTTTGGGCATAGCATTCCACCCAGGATAAGGCATCGTCAGTTAAAGTTCTAGTAGCAAATGTTACCTTTATTCTTTTTTTTATTTTCCTTAGACATCCTACTACGAGAGATACTGATTCGGGTCGTTTCAAACCAGCAGAAAGGCGAATAAGCCTACTGCACTTCTGTACCATTAAAGCAGAAAGTTGACTCAGCTGATAAACTCTTTGAATTTCCTGTTATCACTACAGAGAGTTCCAGTAAGATTACTAAGCACTTGCCATGGCAGCATCTTGTGCTTCCAGGGCTGCATAAAATCAGGCAGTCAGTTGTCGGATGACAACCAAAGTTATGGCTGGTGTTTCCGGATGTTACCGTCCTTTTGGGAGGCATTCTATCACATAAGAGAACATTAGTGAGAATGACAATCACAAGTTTTAAAAAAGGTTTATACTTAAAAAAGAAAATGGTGATGCTTAAAAAGCGTAGACAACTGCTTATTTTTGGATTTTCAGCACTTAGAAGTTATAGGTATGATTCATGAAACGGAGAATAATGATACAAATGATGGAGATAATGATGGAAGAGAGAGATAAGTCGGAAACAATAAGGTATGAAACGGGATTTCCTTTATAAATAACTTGCCTTTTTACTATACATAGTCAGGTTTTGACAAGCGTTTTTATTTATACCATACATCTTGTGGCTTAGGATAGGCTATACATATTTTTATAGAGTTTGATGATTTTGACTGGTAGATGACATCCTAATGATCTTCCTGATTTGTTTGGTGATAAGCTTGGGGTTTTCTCATGATTTGTTTTTCAAGATCAGAAATTCTGTATGACATAGCAATCTTAAATCCTTTATGGCACTATACCGTTTCTTTTGAAGTTTGATAATCTGAGTATGGATTTCCTTGAGTTCAGTCTTTAGTTCGTTACCATTAATACGTCTTTCTTCCATTTTCTCAATGCGGTGATAAGAGAGTTCGTCTAAATAATTCAAGATATCTTTGATTTGTTCCTCGTGATGTTTTAGATGCATCTTAAACTGAACATTTTCCCTATTTCAAATATCTGTAGGTAGGGTAGAGTATAAACTGAGGAAATGGGGATATCAAATTACATTTTGATTCGAGATGAATTAGATAACGTAGTTGAGGAAGAAGATGGAGAATGGATTCGCTTCTTAGGTGGTAATAGTTCTTCAGGAATAAAGAAATATCAGGGATCAAATAGTAGTGATGGTGGTAATACTGGAGATGGAGTCAAAATAGCTGGTGAAGCAATAGGATCTGGTGATAAAATAGGTGATTCCTTAGCATAAAATGCTTGTACGTCCTTCAAATAAGGATTATTGTAGAAAGATGAGAATACTGGTGGAATCATATTATCTGTAGAGTTTTCCGAAGAGTTAAAAGAACTGCTTCCTGATGAAGCTGGGAAATAATCCGGTGAAACCGAAGTATAGTTGAGAATATTCATAGAGGAAAAAGCATCCTCAATATCGGAAGTAGAGTGGTTGGGAGAAGACATCGTTCTGATAACAACCCAGTTTGTAAATAACATAAGTTATTTATGTAATAGTATAATAGAATATTGTATCTTACTTGCTTGTTCTGTAATTGTAGTGTCACGGAGGACTTGATGGCTGAAAAATGAAAATGGTGGTTATGAGTTTTAAGGTTTTGACCTTGTTCTCTATAACCATGGCACTGATACCAATCTGTAACACCCTCATTTTTATAATATAGCAGCGGAAGATAATCTGGGATATTACTTCATGGATACAACAATCATAATCATAGAAAACAACTTTAAAAGAGACGTTGTTGGAAAATTTAGAGTTTATCATCATATAATCAAAGTTTCTTTACCAAAAGCCAAGGGTCCCCACAATCTAAAATATTATGTTTGAATGAAAAACAGTTTCAGCCGACCTTCGATCCATGCCACTAAACCGTACCGCAACCTGCTCCAATCACCTGAGATAAACATGCAAAAAAGTCAACACAAAGGTTGAGTGAAATTCATAGGTTTTGAAATGTATTAGTTGAATACAATTTATAGTATAATTAGAGTATAAACACAATATTATGAAATGATATTGTTATGATCTGGGTCCAAGTTATTATATATACCCGTTATTAGTAATAATCGCAATGAATCATAGTAACAATGTATTTCCCGATATTTGCCTTGTTTTGGTTGATTGTCTTGTTCTCATGCCATCACACATTATCATACCAAAGTCAATTTAAACGACATTGAAGACTCAATAATATCAACATATTAACATCCAAAGTCAATTTAACGACTCGAAGTCAAATTTAACGACTTGTAGGATTTATTACTCTAACATTAATATCCAAAGTCAATTTAACGACTCGAAGTCAAATTTAATGACTTGTAGGATTTATGAAACTAACAGATTAATATCCAAAGTCAATTTAACGACTCGAAGTCAAATTTAACGACTTGTAGGATTTATAACTTAGACATTGATTGTAATGATACATCAGATTAGCATATAGTCTGGTAAAACACTTGTATCCGTACTTTATAGCATGTATCCTCCTCACGAGGGGTTTATGAAATAATTAAAGAGATTTAAAAGGAGCTAGGAACTCACTAAGTCATTGAAAAGGTAATCACAATGTTAAAAGATAAAAAGTTTGTAACAGCATGTACCCCCTCGCGTGTTTATAAAACATGTACAATAAGTATAAGCGAGTTATGAATCTCATCCTGATAGGAGATGTAAAATTATTCTGAAATGAAAGCTGGCGAACCTTAATCACAATCTTTTTTAACCGGGGAAGGTTGAATATAGTAAAATGATATAAACATCCCCGTTCCACGCAACCTGAGTAAATATGGTGAGTCTTAGGAAGATTGTATTCCTAGAACTTTAGTTTAAGTTATGAGTTGATGAAGAGTTTGGAATTATTGTATCACCGTTTGGGCCATCATAATTCAGAAGTCATTCAGTAAACGTTTGAGGAGCTAGGGTACTTTAAATCGTAAACCCAACAAACTCAGTCAGAACGTAATACTAAGATGAAACCCCTTAATATGAAGCTACTACCCTAGTATGTGATATACTAATAATCGGTTTAAGAGTTTAAAAATTAATATCTTGAAATGTTAGCAACGAGAAGCGTTAATTAAAGTTATGTCTTGTAAGGTTTTAAACATGATTTATACTTTTTTCAAAATGTTACATTTTAGACCCTAGGGTTTGGAAAATTTGCAAATAGTTCCTGGGAGTTATGCATTTTACGACTTGTTCCTTCAATTTTTTAAAAAGATATACCAAGTAAACCTTGGACTTTGAAAAGTGACATAATAGATCCCTGGAGTTATAACTTTGATAAAATGACACTTTTAGTCCTTTTAGTTATAAGTTTCCGAAAGTTATGATATATACCCCTTGCATGGATTATAATTACAAAACATGTCCAAATTGCCATGCAAGCTTAGTTTAACATTTCAATAGACATTTATAAGTTATAATAAACTAAAATATGAAGTTTTAGAAAACGCACACAAGTTAAAAATAAATGATCGTTAAGCTAGGAAGCAAAACGGGTCATATTAGGGTTTCAAAACATAAACGCGTGGGTTTTAAGTTCAAATTCCTTCATTAATCAATAAAGTAGTTATTTTAACATTAGTTAAGCATGCTAGGATAGATTATAACAATATTTAACCATTATAACATTTAGTTTTAAGAAAAACGCGAAATTAGGGTTTCGGGTGTACGGTTTTAGATCAAAATGGAAAATGAGCATGAATTGAGTTATGAAACTTTAACAAGAGTATATTTAGGATCATATGAACATTATAAGGGTGTAGTAGCAGAATTATAACATTCAAAACCTGGGTTTGAGCTTCAAGGAGCAAAAATGGTGGAAACGGGTCAGAATCGGGACTTTCGGCTTCGTAAACGGCTGAGAGTAACGACTCTCCGGGCTTCGTTCTTGGTTCTTTTACTTCCTATGTATGTAACTTGAGCCTCTTACGATCCACTTAGGATCTATTAGAGCAAAGGATTGCTTCTATGTAAGGGTTATAGAGGAGGAAGTGGGGGATGAAGAAAAATGAAGACATAAGAGTCCTATTTATACCCATTTGAAGCATAGATGACTAAGGAAGCTTTGGTTCTGTTCTTGGACGTGTGGAGAAGCTAGGGGGTGATGTGTTGAAGCTACATGATGAGTCTTGAGGTCTAGAGGTGGTAGGATTGCAAGGTGGAAGGTTTTTAGGGGTGTTTGGGTGTCACGACTAGAGAATGTCCAACAAGGAGGTGATGTGGCTTCATTTGAGACCAAGAGAAGGTTCCAAGCCCCCCATGTGGGTGAGCAGCTACAAAAGGTGTCTGAGAAGGATTTCATGCAAGTCCTTGCACATGGTTAGGCTAAAATGGGTTAAAAAGCCAAAAATGGGGTCGGTCGGTTTTGGGGGCTCGGACATAGTTTTTTCCATTCAAGAGTCTTTCCAAGGTACATTGTGGTTTAGAATGATTAAGGATAGATAAATAGGTTATTCAGGTCTGGGATTAAAGTAATTACAAAGATTAGCAAATTGGTTTTGGGTTCAAACGGATTAAAAATAAGAAATAGAGGTTTACAGTTCAACCTAAAGCTTTTAGGGATTTCTTGACTTTCTTGGTTTTATAATTTCGTATGATTTTGATTAGGGAATAGATTGGAATACAGATCCGAGGGCGCTTATATAAAGTATAGTAAAGAAGTTTGGTCGTTGGTTTAAATTTAAAAATGGGTTTGAAATTAAGATAATGGGTCAAAATCAAATTAGGCATAATTAGGGTTTTCTGATTTTCGTTAAGGTTTCTAAGCTTTGATTTCTTTGCACATTGCCAAAGTAAATGATAGATGGATGAATTTTAAATGTATTTTATGAGTTTTACAATGGCCCTTGGGGTTGTTATTTGGGATTAGAAATGGTTTAAAACAAGTAAACGGGTTGAAAGAACCAATTAGGGCACATTTAGGGTTTCTCTAGGATAATACGTTTTATGTACAATGAAGTAAAATGATGATTAAGATGAAATAAGATTGAATAGGAATGATATGATGTAAAATAAGTTAGTTACAGAAACATAATTGAGTGTTTGGTTTGTGGGTTTTACAATGATAAAAATCCAAGAAACAGGTCCATAGGTTTTGAATCTAGCTTTGGTTTAGGGTTTAGGGTTTTTTATTAGGGTTGTGGTGTAAAAATGTGTATGAAAAGTTTATGAAAGAATATTTAAGGATTTAAACCATTTGTAAAATGAGTGTAGTTATCTTGCTTAGGTGGTGGTGAAGAATTAAAATGAAAACAAGGTAAAAACGGCTATTTAGAGAACCATCATAATGACTTGTACATTGGAGCTTTTAGAGACTTGTACTTTGAACTTGAAGAAGATTTTAATATTTCAAAAAAAATGAGATTATATTTTTCTGACCAATTGTGCTTGAGTACCTTGTACATTCATTTTAGATGTTAAACTTTCCATGAGATTAGGGTTTAGAGGCATACGATAACGGTTTAAAGCCCGTTTTGATATAACGTTGCGAATAGTACATTATAGGAATAATGTACTTTGTAAAAATGATATTATGATATTGACTTGATATATTATGATGATTGCTTGACATATATGAAGATAGGATTGTCATAAGATTCAGGTTGCGTGAGCTTGTCACTTAGTTATGACATACTGAGATATATAAGTAATATAATAAAGCAAAAAATTTCCCCGTACAATTATGATAATAGTAAAATAGGTTTTGCATTTGATGAAAATTCTTGGGTTGTTATACAATGCCTCAAATGGAGCAGCCTTAATGCTGGTATGGTAACTGTTGTTGTACAAAAATTCCACTAACGGTAAATGCTTATCCCAGCCTTTTCCAAAGTCGAGTACATAGGCACGTAACATGTCCTCCAACGTCTGAATAGTTTTCATCTATCACACGGACCAAACATCGATGGAAGTAAGGCCGTCACTCATATAAATTGAGTACCAATGTTTAATTAGGAGGCGTCAAAAAAAGTGAAGTGAAATTCCTCATCACGACAGAGCTGATCACTAACTGGCAACTCCATGCCTTGAAGTACTTCCTCAAGTACTTCTTGTCCAACTCTCTAACGTGTCATCATCTTGCATAGGCAAAAAATGAGCAAACTTAGTGAGACGATCATCGATAACCCAAATCGTGTCTTGATCGGTTGCCGGCTTTGGCAATTTAGTCACAAAGTCTATCGTTAGGTTCTCCTATTTCCATTGTGGGATTTCTAGTTGAACCAACAAACCAGACAGTTTCTGATATTCTACCTTAACCTTGGCACACATTAAACACTTACTGACATATGTGGCAATTTCTGCTTTCATTTTGGGCCACAAATTACAGCTTTTTTAGGCTTGGTACCTCTTACCGATCAGGATGGATGGAATAACTTGACTTAATGAGACTCACGCATACTCAAACTCCCAGGTCACCAAAATACGGAATCCAACTTCGATTGTTCAAACACAACATTCTGTCAATACACGGTTCTAGCTTGTTAATCATGTCATGTAAATCTTCGTTGATGAAGTTCTCTTCTTTCTTGGCTTCCGATTGAGCACTCAAAATCTGCTTAGGAAGATTTAACCCTATAGTCATAACTAAGGCCCGAACTCGTAGCGGCTTACTTCTTTCCTATTCGACTCAGGGCATCAGCCACCACGTTCGCCTTTCCTGGGTGATATTAAATTTCACAGTCGTAGTCGCTCAACAACTCTAACCATCGTCGTTGTCTCATGTCAAATCCTTCTGATCGAGGATGTGTTGCAAACTCTTGTGATCAGTGAACACGACACACTTCGTGCCATACAGATAGTGTCTTAACATCTTCAAGGCAAACACTACTGCACCAAGTTCTAGGTCGTGTGTGGTATAGTTCTTCCCGTGAACCTTGAGTTGGCGGGATACGTAAGCTATGACCTTCTCCTTTTGCATCAAAATCGCGCCCAACCCTTTGTGTGAAGCATCGCAGTATACCACAAAGTTCTTACTTCCCTCGGGTAAAGCCAAAATCGGCACACTATACAATTTTTGTTTCAACAGCCGAAACGCAACCTCTGCCTTTTCTCCCTAATCAAACTTTACGCTTTTCTAAGTCAACTTCGTCATAGGCCTAGCGATTTTTGAGAAACCTTCGATAAATCATCGGTAGTAACCAGCCAAACCTAGAAACTAACGAATATTGGTTGGTGTCTTGGGTGACGCCTAATCCTTGATATACTCAATCTTAGTGGGATCAACGTGAATGCCTTCACTATCAATCACTTGACCAAGAAATTGTACCTTTGACAGCCAAAACTCACACTTTGAAAGCTTGGCGTACAACTCCTCCTACTTAAGTAACTCTAGAATTAACTTAAGGTGCCCTTCATGCTCCTTTCTGCTCTTGGAGTAGATCAAAATTTCATCGATGAATACAATCACGAATCTATCTAGGTACGGTTTGCACACCCGATTCATCAAATCCATGAATACTTTCGGTGCATTAGTCAAGCCAAACGACATTACTTGGAACTCGTAGTGACCATAACGAGTCCTAATGTTGTCTTTGGAATGTCTTCCTCACGAACTCTGAGTTGGTAATAACCAGATCTTAGGTCGATCTTATAGTAGACTCTTAACCCTTGGAGTTGATCAAACAAGTCATTGATTCTCAGAAGTGGGTATCGGTTCTTCACAATAAGTTTGTTTAGTTCACGGTAGTCGATACACATCCGAAAAGATCCATCTTTCTTTTTGATAAACAAAACCGGAGCTCCCCAGGGTGAGGAACTGGGTCTTATAAATCCTTTGTCAGAAAGTTCTAGCAACTGAGTGGATAACTCTTGCATCTTTGCTGGTGCTAATCGATACGGGGCTCGTGCTACAGGTGCAACACTAGGGACTAAGTCGATTTGAAATTCAACTTGTCGAGCAGGTGGTAGTCCAGGCAAGTCTTCTGGAAATTCCTGTACAATCGGCACTTCCTCAAGTCGCTTCTCCTCCGCATTGTCCTTAGTCTTCTTAGATGTAACTTGCGCTAGATAAACTTGACATCCCTTCTCGTCACAAATGATCAACGCGTGGTACTTCACTAACCAATCCATACCGATGATGACGTCGAAACTACCAAGTTCTACGGGCATTAGATCTATGTCGAATGAATGACCTAATAATCCTAGCGTACAACCTATAAGGACAACATTCGTTTATGAAATTCTTCCATCGACAAGTTCTACAGCATAATTAATGTCTAAAGTGGATGGTGCAACATCAAGCAAAGTACTAAAGGCAAACGACACGAAACTCCTATCGGTACCCGAATCGAATAACATAGAAGCATAACAGTTATTGAGAAGGAACGTACCCATGACGACGTTGGATTTGGGGTTTACTCCTCCTCCTCCAATGGCGTAAACCCTTGCTGTAGCTTCATTACCTCCAGTCTGGTTTCCAGTCTTGTTTCCATTCTTGTTCCAAGTCTTGTTTCTACGGTTCTGATTTCTCAACTTAGGACAATCTTTCCTAAAATGTCCTGGCCTTCCACACTCATAACAAACAATACCCGGCTGATTCTCAACTAGGGCTCTCTAAGTGTTTGGAGTAACTGTAGCCGTACAATCCCTAGTCATATGACCGACTCTCTTACAGTTTCCACATCTCACAGTACACAGCCCTGCATAGTGCAACTTGCACTTGTTGCAGTAGGGAAGAGCTCCAACATACCCCTTTTTCTCATTCTTCCCGGCCGTATAAGCTCTTACCACGTTCTGGCCTCTAACATTTTACCGTTTGAAAACTGGTTGTTGTCTACGATTGTCTCTCGGGTTGTTATCCAACCTTCTTTTGTTTACAGCACTTCTAGCATATCCCTTCAGCTTTTGATCCATTAAATTGTTGGCAATACGAATTTCATCTTGAAGTTTGGTGGGTTCAGTAGTGATTACATTCCCCTGAATATTGTCAGGTAAACCTCCAACGAATCTCTCCACTTTGTCCTCCTCATTTAGGACCATTATAGTACACACCAACACCAATTCCAGAAATCTTCTGATATAAGCAGTCAAGTCATTTCCTTTCACAACCAAGTTCCATAACTCGGTCTCCATCTTCTGAACCTCGTTTCTTGGATAGTACGCTTCTGTCATCAACTTCATAAGTTATGCCCCACTCATAGCATAGGCGGCCTCAATCACAATTGTTCTCTTATGGGAGTTCTACCAAGTCAATGCACGGTTCAGTAGTGTGCACGTAGCATACTTCACTTGGTACTTCTCTGGACAGTTGCTAATGTGAAACACCGTTTCCATCTTCTCGAACCAACGAGTTAACCCAAAAACTCCTTCTGTCCCATTAAAGCTAAGTGGCTGGCACTTTAGGAAGTCTTGATATGTGCACTCTCGAGCAACATGCACAAAAATTCCAGAATTATAACCATTTCCTCCTCTGTTCCCATTACCATTCCCTTCATTTCTATTTCCTCCATTTCCATTTACTTCTTTCAGTTCACCCCCGTCTCCCATAAGGGGTTCAAGGTTCCTCTGGCAGAAACGTCACTGAGCTCCCCACCTCCTGCCATTC
>BQNB010105834.1:0-23520 GCA_026074375.1 Tanacetum coccineum | reverse complement strand
ATTTTTATAATTAGTTTAGTATTTTTAAACATTTATTTTTATTAAAAACTTTAAAAAATCATAAAATATAGAAAAATAATCAGAAAAATGTAAATCTTTTTTAGAAAATTTTATTTTATCATAAAGTTTATAGTAAAATTAGTTTTGCTTTCGTAGGGTCTAATTTACAAAATTTCGATTTTTAAAGAACGAGATTTGTTCTCGTTCTCGTTTTTCGTGTTTTTAAAGCTCATTTCAACTCCGTTTTTGTTCTAGTTTTCTTTAAACTTACTTTTTAGTCAATTAGAGTCCATTTAAGAAAAAAAATTTAATTTAGGTTTAAATTTTAGAAATTTAGGTTTTTTGACCACGTTTAAGGTTCCTGTTTTGCGTTTTTAGTTAAAGTTTAATTTCCTATTATTCGTTTTCATGCTTAATTGTTATCATTTACTTATTTTAATTTGTAGAAGTAAAAAATCATATCAATCCTTGTTTTCAATTCAAATCATTGTCCGAACATCAAACATAGTTTCAATTTCACAAATCGTTGGGGGATAACGACCCGGGAATCATACTTCCCGGTTAATATACGTATTATATTATATATACTTGTGAAGATTTTCCTTTTTACCTTTGTCCTCAAGGGTAATTTGGTAATTTTCTATCATATTATTATATATTTTATTTTTACGTGTGTTGGTTCTAACAAATCAAATTTTTGGCGCAGTTGTCGGGGATTTGTGATTAAGATTCCTTCGTTTGAAGTTTGTCGATCGTGATTTGGAGAACCTTTCGTTTTCGAAAGTTACGCTTTTAAGAAAATCAAAAATATAAAAAAAATTAAAAAAAATAAAATAAAAAGTAAAAATATTTTTCTTTTCTTTTTAGTATAAGTAGAAGATTAAAAACAAAAATACAAGAATATTTGCTCTTTCAATATTTCTAGTTAATTTGTGAATTTAAAAAGTTACAAAGTTAGGAAACGAACACCAACAAATAATACCTTCAATTGAGGTATTATCCATAATAAGTTCCCAACTCGAATAAAGATTTAAAAACTACCATTTGTGTACTTAAGAGATACGGCTCACTTAAAAAATAAAAATTTTATGAGCTACCGCTGAAAGTAAGTTTATTATTTGGTTCAAGTTGGTCTTCTCGGTTGTCCGTTAAAATTAGATTGTGAATAACTCTTTGAAAACAAAAAATAATTTTTCTTATTATTTTTCTATTTCCTTTAAAATAGTATGAGGCGATGCGCTAGGACGTTCTAATTATCCTAATATTCAAAAAGTCACAATCCAACGTCGGAGAAGAACAAGTTTCTAAAACATAGTCGAACCCGAGATTCGAACTATTGTTGCACCTATGGCTGAACGTACCCATGGAAGGAGCTACTTATGTGCCAACTACAGGAAAGGGTACGGACAGAAGCTATTGTTTTACCAAAAATCAATGCGATCATTTTGAGGTTTAGACGACTTTGCTTCGTTGGTCAAAGCGAAACCCATTTACGGTCGTGAGAGTGAAAATCCTCATGCTCATATTAATAGTTTCAAACGGATTACTTCGACTTTACGATTTAGGAATGTGTCTAACGATGTGATTAAACTTATGATGTTTCCATATTCGCTCGAGGGAGCCGCTAAAACTTGGTACGAGAAAGAACCACCAAATTTAATCTTGACTTGGGAGGATCTCATTACCAAGTTTGTTAACCAATTTTTCCCTCCTTCGAAAACCACTCACTTAAAGAATGAAATTCTCGTTTTACACTAAAAAAATTTCGAGATACTTTTAGTGAAGCATGGGAAAGATTAAGGAGTTGCTTAGGAGCATGCCCCCATCACGGAGTTACGGACGTTAACTCAAGTTGATACCTTTTACAACGGTTACAACGAGAATGAACACACGTCGATTGATTTTCAAATCAATTTTCTCGTTTATCACTAACGTAAACCTGCAGGTCAAACGGTGGTAACGGCAACCTCAATCCCATTCAAATGCTCAATCTACGAAGACATACTATCTAGAAAGCTCAAGATTTAAAGACAAAGACTTCCGCTAACTCTGATTTAAAGCTTTCAAGATAATGCAAAAGTATGAGCATGTTGGTCAAAGACACAAGATCGCAAGATGGCATAGACGATAAAGACAATGACAAAGGCTCAAAGTCTAGACCGCAAAGCATGAAGGAACAAGTTTACAACAAAGAACAAAGAGAAAGACCAAGACCACATGAGCTTAACGACAAAAGCAATCTCATTATCTCATGAAGGAGTGTCATCATTGAACTCACTTCGGGGGAGATTGTTAGCCTCAAAATATTGAGTCGAACATGAAGTTCGTTCATTATGAATTTAAGTCTCGGTCAATTAATTAGTTAATGTTGTAATAGAATATTATCGGGAATCGGGCTCGATAGTTAAACTAATATTGTATATGTTTTGGGTTTAATCCCAAGCAAAACCCGAGCCCGAGTCCTAGTTAAATATCCCACGCGTCACATTAAATGTGTAGGGATATATATATAGATATTTTCTCTAAGAAAATATCTATCTATCTCAAAAATCTAATCTAATAATATCTTTTTTTTCTAAATCTCTCTTTTTTCTCTCATCTCTCTCTCTTCTCTCTCTCTCTAAACCATCACCTCTCTTTCTTATTTTCTTGATTCGATCCGTGTGGTTCGGCATATGAAGTGTTAGACGGGTTCCTACAATTTGGTTCAAGTTGTCTTTCTCGTTGTCCGTTAAAATTAGATTGTGAATAAACTTTTAAAAAAAACCAAAAATATTTTTCTTATTATTTTTCTATTTTCCTTTAAATAGTGCATGCGCACTAGACGTTCCAGTTATCCTAATAATTCAAACGTCACAATTCCAAGACGTCGGAAAAGACAAGTTTCTAACATAGTCGAACCCGAGATTCGAACTATTGTTGCACCAATGGCAGAACGTACCATGGAAGAGCTACTCCAGGCACCCACGGAAGGGTACGGAGAAGCTATTGTTTTACCCGAAATCACTGCGGTCACTTTGCAGATTAAAACGAATTTGTTCAATTGGTTCACGTTAACCCAATTTTACGGTTGTGAGAGTGAGAATCCTCATGCTATATTTAATAGTTTCATCCGAATACCTCGACTTTACGATTAGGAAGTGCTAACCGATTGTGATTAGGCTTATGATGTTACCATATTTCGTCGAGGGAGCGGGGCGCCGGAATAAACTTGGTACGAGGAAAGAACCACAAAATTCAATCTTGACTTGGGAGGATCTCGTTACCAAGTTCGTTAACCAATTTTTCCTCCCTTCGAAAACCCTACTCTACTTAAGATGAAATTTCTCAGTTTTATACTACAACAATTCGAGAGAAACTTTTTAGCGACGCCGTGGGAAGATTTAAGGAGTTGCTTAGGAGCTCTTGCCCCCATTACGGATTTACGAAGTTAACTAAACGGTGATCCTTTTACAAACGGTTTAAACGAGAAATTATGAACAAGGATCTCCTTAAATGTCGCGGCGGGTGGAAAAATCCTTTTGAGTAAAGGACTAGAGAGGCTTTAAACATAATTGAGGAATAAATCAAGTTGTTATTCACATAATAGATCAAATGCTTCTACGGGATGATGCTTAACTTCTAAGTAAAAGGAATGAGGAGAATCGATAAGCTTGCAAGATTAAACTTTCGACCTTAGTCGAGATTGTTTCTAAAAAAGTTTGTCAACTGCCCGCTTCCAGTTAAAGCGGTCTGTGGGAATCTTGTGTTACTTGTGGTGGTGACCATTCCTTGGTATAATTGTCGGCTACCGGATTAACAAATCAGGCTAGTGTTTGCTGCCCGACTACGGGTACTTACATCAAGTTAACCCTCCAAAGTGTTAGTAAAATCAAAATGGCCACCAGGTTTTGCTACGGTGCAAAAATAATGGTGTCAAAATAGGTTTAATCGATCATGTTAAAGGGAAAATAATTTTAATCGGGGAAATTATTTTATGGAAATCAAGGTTTTCAAGCTCAATTTAATCATGCTCCAAATTTTTAAAACCAGGGATTTCATAAAACTATCACTTTTCAAGTGCCTATAATCACGTTCAACAAGAGATTTCATTGATTTTCAAGTTACAAAGAGAATATATGATCAGATGTTAAGGAACATGCAAATCAAATCAACTGGTTTTAAAATGACACTTAAGATGAAATTCAAAAACGCGATAAAATCTCAACAAGCCGTCATGATGATATCAACAAAACTACTTTTCAGAAATAATTTTCGAACACATGATTGTGGCATTGTTCAAAAACCAAAGCCTCAACTTCGGGTACTCTTTCGAGGTAATCCATTCCAAACCCGTTAGGGTGAGATGAAGCGCGATCATACTCGAAAAGTGTGTTGCTTATGAGGGACCTTTCGATTCCTACATCATCCTTCGTCTAAAGATGTTAGTGGAACGAGAAACCGAGGGGAAGTCAACGATAAAGAGAAAACATATTTCCAAGAAGCCCGCTCAAATCCCACTCCGGTTATCCCATTTCTATTCCAGAAACCGATGTTCCGAACGACTTTGCTAAAACCACTCCATTCCGGATCGATATTCCGAAGAGTTTACCTAAGACAAAATTCCATATCCTTTCACGACGTGATAGATCAAAGTCCCATGACAAAGCTTCGAATCAAATGGAGAAGATCTTCCAAATCTTTCAAGATTTGCGCTTCGACATTAGTTTCGCGGATGATTTACTTTTGATGCCAAGATTTGCTCATACGATTAAGAGCTTGCTCATGAATAAGGAAAAGTTGCTTGAGTTAGCTAAGATACCGTTGAACGAGAATTGTTAGGCGATGCTCCTCAAAAAGCTTCCCGAAAAGCTTGGAGATCCCGACAAGTTTCTTATTCCATGTAATTTCCCGGGAATAGATGTATGTCACGCCTTGGCCGATCTTGGCGCGAGCATAAATCTTATGCATCTTTCTATTTGGAAAAAGCTTTCTCTGCCAGAACTTACACCAACTCGGATGACTTTAGAGTTAGCGGACCGATCAATTACTCATCCTAAAGGACTCGCTGAAGATATTTTTGTCAAAGTTGGAAATTTTCTTTTTCCTACCGACTTTGTTGTTGTTGATTTTGAAGCCGATCCTCAAGTTCCTCTCATACTTGGGAGATCCTTTTTGAGAACCAGTCGTGCTTTAATCGATGTATACGAAGGAGAGCTTGTTTTAAGGGACGGAAAAGAACAAATAACTTTTCACGTCAATGGCACATCAAAACATCCTCAAAAGCATGAAAATGAGTCAATTAAAATGGTTAATGACGCATGCAAGGATAGTTTCAAAAGGTTTACCGACGAACCCATTCTAGTTTGCTTGCCTCCATCGGAAGATGTCAACAATGAAAAAGAAAAGCAGGAAGTGAAGTATCTTGTAGAGCCGATAGTTAAATGCCAAACCCGTATCACACCCTTGTTTGAAGAATTTTAAAGTTATTTGCAAGTAGAGCATGTTTCATTCAAACAAAACACCTCAAGTTTCTTCAGTTTTTGCAATCACATCCACCTTACCGTTAATTGAACCCAAGGATTCTCTCATAATGGGGGACGAGCACCTTAGTACTTTTAGTACTGAGGAAATTGTCCCAATCCTAAGAGAATCTGAGGAAACATCCAAGAGTGATAGTAAGAATGATTTACCTTCGTGTGATTATTTCTCTTCCATCAACGTTTCACGTGATAATTCCGTGACTTTCTCTAACCCTCTTTTTGAATTTGATGTCAATTTCAAAAACCCTCTTTTTGATGAAGTATTAGAGGATATCGAGTGCAAGGATTCTCATGATTCCAACCTTGATGAGTCAACTTTCCTAGTCACACCTCTTACTGATTCTAATAAAGATGAGTGTCTTACTCTAGAAGACGGCATTGAGTTTCTACTCTACCATGATCCGTCTACTCCTTTGAAAAACATTTTTTCTATTCTCGAGGGATTTATCAATGATCCACCTTTTGAAGAGAATGATGATTTATTTGATTTGAAATGTAAAACGAATGATTGGAAAAGAATTTTGTACGATGCTCCAATTGATGAAGCTGAGTGTTTCAATCCAGGAGGTGATAATGATGAGGTCGATGCTTTTCTAGCTATCCAAGTTCCTACGTATATTGAAGGATATTGTGACTCGAAAGGAGACGTAACCTATCTTGAGAGTTTGCTTAGTGATGATATTACCCATAATCTTTATCTCGAAGTGTTTTTCGATCATGAACCACAACAACTTAGGAATGAACCAGAGAATGAACCTTTGATAACTTTTTCTCCCAAGAGTGATCCTCTTCACCATGAGTTCACCGGTGAACTTATCACAATTCCTCCAGGAATTGTTAGAGAGCACGAGGATTATATCAATCGAATGTCGTTGCTATGCGGTAATTCATTTTCCCAGTCACCGGAAAATTTTCATACAATCATCGAGTCTCTTCCCACATCTACTACTCTCGTTGAGGATAGTGACTCCAATAGGGAAGAGATCGATATATTTTCCGGACCGGATGATTCGATACCACCAGGTATTGAAAGTGATTTTGACTCGGAAGAGGATATTATTGACAATTTGCTTAACGATGATCCTATTTCTGAATATGAGCGTTTAACCTTCGACAGGGAACCCGATGTGCCAGTGATAAACAATGTTGATGAGCTTAATGAAGATGAATGTTTTGACCCAGGGGGAGGTGAGATTAATGTTGAAGTTGACAATTCCTTCACATTTGTCACTCGGATTTTTCTTCCATATCTTACTTACCCTGAGGTTTCTCCTTTACTTTCCTCCACCAAAAATGAGGACACCATTTTTGACCCCGGCATCTCCACTTAGAGCCGGTGGCCTCTCATCGGGATGGAACTTTCATGTGCTTTAATGTTTGTCCAAACATTAATGAAAGCCCGATTGAGATTTTCTCTTCCATTTACTCTCTCCAAGGACGAATGAATTCGGGGATCGAGTCAAGCTATGTGACTCGGTTACCAAAAACAAAGCGCTTCGTGGGAGGCACCCCATGCTTATCCATTTTTTATTTTCTTTCTTATTTCTATTGTGATGTGAGGAGGCTCGTACTCTTCCGATCTTTGTGTTTGTTGTTTGTACTTGTGATTGTTTGCAGGATGAACCCAAATTTTCTAAAGTCTCTCGTGTTCGGTGTTTTGTTCCGGTCCACTCGAGCTTCCTAGCCTTTGCTTGCCATTAGTTTGGGGGAAATCCGATATCCTAAAGATTTTTATCGACTAACATTTATCTTATAGCACACTTTATAAACGGCTTAAGATTTTTGTGATACTTTCTTCAGGCTTGAGTTATGCATTCGACCTTTTTGAGTTCTAGTATGGGGTTTTTAAGTCTTAGGCTAGGAAACATTGAGGACAATGTTTGATTTTAGTATGGGGTAGTATATCTTCGATATGATCTTACCTACTTTTACCCGTTGTTCTCACGTACCCCGTTTTCCCACCAAAATTTTCAAAAATATGAAAATTTTAAAAAATTTAAAAATAAAATAAGTGTTTTTGTCACAATTTTGACTTTCTTGCTGGGTAGAATAAGAATAAATTTTGACCCGATCGAGCGTGTTGAGCTCTAGCTTGTTCCTTAACTTTTAGGCTAAGCGTTCGCGGAAATTCGCGAAGAACGGAAAATGATAGGGTTAATTATGAGTAGGATGCTAAACAAGGATTATTTGGAGATCTTAAGAGCTCATGTATGTAACTTGTTACTTTTTCTCCCATAAGCTCTTAACCGGAATAATATACGTGCTGTTTTTAGAGATTAAACTTAAATCAACAATTTTTATGTAATATATAGCAAAAAATTTAGTCTTAGTTCAAATTTATACTTGAATTTTTCAAAAAGAAGTCTTCTCTAAATAAAGTAAAACAAAATTGATAATAATAATAAAAAATATAATAATAATAAAAGCTGTGGGCTGATAAAAGTTTACTACCTCTTGCCGGCTTACAACCGATGTGGTAGTCTTCTAAAGAAAGCCCATAGTAAAAATAAAAATCCGAGACTGATAAAAGTTTGCTGCATCTTGTCGGCTCACAACCGATGTTGCAGCCTTCTAAAAGGTCGAGGGTGACAATTGCATAAATGTTATGTTTAATATTAAGTTTAAATTAATAAATAGATTTCTTTTTGTTAAATTCAAATATGCTTTTGAACTTTGACTATTCTATTTTATAAGCTATGAATATTCAGGAAACCTAAGAGTTTTTGAAATCTGAGGTCCGTGAGTCCCGATACTAGTCTCTGTGGGGTGTCAAAAGCCTGGTCACTTAGTCGCAAGGTTGGGATGTGCCGAGACGAAAGTCGCAACATGGGATGATCTCGCCTTCAAACTTATTATTCTTGGGTGGAACGTGAAGCATAGTATGTTGCAAAACGTTGATCTATGGTTGAAATTCAAAATAGCACATTCACCTAAGATACAATAAATGTCGGGAGTAAAAAGTTCACAAGTTGCAAATATGAGTAGTGTTAGCATTTTACTGATATTTAGTTGTGATTTCGTTTTAAGCTTGGTTTGGATAAGTGAACAGTCGAGGACGATGAATTTATCCTTTTTGGGGCATTCTCGGATCGAAATGCATCTTGTTCTATGATCCCTAATGGTTATGAAAATAATGAAAGTCAAAATATCCTTAGTTATTAAAAAAATGAAAAAGTTTTATAAAAATGAGAAAATGGGGTGTTTTATAACTTGTGATTTCTTAACTCTCTCTACAAAATTCTTTGCTACTTTTCAAAGGTTTAGTTTGGGGAAGTTTTGAGGTATTTAGTTATAGAGCATATAATATTGCGTGAGAACACGCAATCGCTTAGTTTGGGGAATTTTGATATGTGTGAAAACACATATCCTTTTTATATCAAAAATGTCCCATAAAAGACAAAATTGTGCTTAAAATACTTGTATTTTGCTTGTTTTGTTTTTGTGATTGTGTAGGTACGGATATTGCAAAAATCACAAGAAAACGGTCAAAGCCGGACAATCACGAACACGGGAAAGGAAAGAGAATTCAAGAGCCAGGAGAATGCTATCAAAGGTCAACAAAAGTCAACCCTTTGTCAAAATTAGTCAACCACTAAATGAAAAAAATCCAAAAATACCAAATCAGTCCCCTCAAAGAATACCATGTTGCAAAAAATGGTCCCCTAAAACCTAACGGTGTTAACTCTTTTTATTATAAGAGTTAACACCCGTTACCTTTTTATATAACCAAGCCTGACGGCCCAATACTTTTTTATAACCAAAAGCCCAAGTCAAAGCCCCACTCAGTCAAACTCAAAAACGTACACAAGATAAAAGGGCGCGAAAGGTGGTTATTACTGTTCACCGTCTCCTTCGTTTAACCCTGAGTTAAAACCAAAGGGCAAATCAAAATTGGCCACGTGGCTCATTAATTCGAGTAATAAGGTCTGACATGGCAGAGTTATACGTCAAGAAAAGCTCTCATTGGTGGAAACCTAAAAGGGAATGACATGCGGGCAAAGGAGAAAACACACCAATCAAGTGGGATTTACACTAAAATGTGTGTAGAAGAAGCACAAGTACCCTGACACACGGATTGCCACACTGGAAATCTGTGTGCTCACTTAATGATCCAAGGGCCAAGATTAGAGAGCCAATGATTGAGAAGAATGAAGGAGAGGGATTGATTGAGCGTCTAACAGACTGAGGACCTAGAAGCTTCATCTAGGCCTATAAATAGAAGCCTTCATCACTCACAAGAGAGAATATCTAGGAGTAGGATAAGAATAGCTTATTTAGTAGCTTATTTCTATGTAATTTTAGCTTATTTTAGATGTAATCCTCTTTTCATTTAAACTTGTAATCAGTTAACATTTTATCAATAAAAGTGTTATTTTCATTTAAGCTTAATGTGTTTTTAGTTTTTACTTAAAAAGTATAAAAAGCTCTCAACTGTTCTTCATAAGCTCTGAATAAGCTCTTAAGCTAGTCACATTCTTATCTAAGCTCAAAACGCTTAAATAAGCTCAATCATATATAAATCCTCCCTTAAATGTACCACAGCTCAAATTTGGATGATGGATCAAACCTGGAAGGATCCATAGACCTCACTGGCTTATTCTAAATAAGCCAGAGCTTGTAGACATAAGCTCTTGTTGAGCAATAATCTTGGGATTCAGGTTCTATTCCCATTTATACTTTTCTGTCTTTAATAATTAGTTTAAATTTGCATTCTTAGTTTCATTATGCTTATAGTTTGCTTATTTCTTTCTTAGCTTGTTAATTTGTGCTTAATGTTGTTTTGATCAAGTTTTATCATCTGTTTTTAGCTTAAATAATATAGATCTTAGTTTTTCACTTTTTGTCTTATAAATCAATAAAATCCAAAAATAATTAGTATAATTAGTAGTTTGTATATTTTGCTTATTGATTGTAATAAAGAGCACCATAAGGTTTGTCTTTAATTGTTTGCTTATCTGGTATGTGTAGGTCCTTGTGTTTAGAACTGACTAGCCGTATAGTAAGACGATAGATAACTGGGATAAATCAAATTCAACTATATAAGAAGACCTGACTATGAATATCAGGTGTTAATGCGGAATCTAACACAAAGTAAAGAAGTAAACTAAAACTCTAAATGTGCTATTAGCTCTTATGCATCTATTGATTTTCTCAAAACGACGTGTAACATTGAGCCATAAGGGTTCCGTCTCATCACACAATGGAAACCCAATCGCTTTACCACGTGTGAAAAAAATAGGGAAATACATACCTTTCCTAAGATATCTCCTATGATATCTCTAAGATAGCTATTACTATTCTGTTACATAAACAGACTTAACTATAAACAGAACTAACTATGACCAGTACTAACTCTAGTACTGCTACTCTACCAGTACTAACTTAGTACTGCCAGACTTAACTTAGTACTGCCAGTATTAACTTAATACTAACAGAACTAACTATTTCTATCAGACTTAACTATTATACTACCAGTATTAAGTCTGTTACAATCTATTTTCTCAACAATCCTCCCCTAACTTGATCTTCACTTGTGAACTTCAAGTTCCTTCAAAATATTCTTGATCTTTACTTTATAACACTTTAAACTTTCTGGGGATGTTGTAAATAGAATTCTTCAAGTCTTCTCTTTTTAACTTTGCAACAACTATTCTTCAAAGCTCTTCAGCAATCCATCATATCAGCAACATTAACAATTATGTACATCAAATCATAAAGTTTCAGTCTATTCTTATCACTTCCAGGTGTGTTAACTCCTGTGAGAGGTGAATCATTGAAAATTTTAAATGGATTTGATGTCTCTTTACCAGTTAGCCATTCACTCTGGAGTAGTCAGTCCTTTGGTCACCAGAAAGGTGTAAGTCCATGGTTAACTAAAAACCATTTCAACTCTCAGTACTTGAAACATTGGTGAGTTGAATACCATATGGTTTTTGGCAAACCATTACAGCCATAAACGGATTTGATATGCCTTTACCTGTAGCCGTTTGCTCAGGGCTAGTCAATCCTTTGGCACCTAGAAAAGGTAAATTCCATGGTGGATTGATAACCATGTCAACTCTTTGTACATGAAACTTGGTGAGTTGATATACCATCCACTTTTTGGTAAAGTGTCAACCATCTAATATGGATTTGCAATTTGTCTTTACCATAAGCCATAATCTTATGGACTAGTTATGGTTTTTCCACAGCCTTTACCACAAGCCATAAACTTGTGGGCTAGCCAACTCTTCACTTAGACAGATATGGTGAGTTGAAAACCATACAACTTATTTGCAAGTTGTCAACCATAGAACGGATTTGAGAAGTCTTTACCAAGAGCCGTTTGCTCCTGGACTAGCCAGTTCTTATGTTGATTAGACATGGTGAACTGATAACCATTTGTTGTGTTAGTGCATAGCACCTCCACCAAGTGTTATCCTTCTCATCTCTATCCTAGACTTCTAACTTTACAAACTTCACTACTTCCTAATACCAGCTTGCTTTTCCATCATTTTTAACATTTTGTAGCAATTTTTTTCCTCCTTGTAGTTTCTTATCTAGCATGGCTTTGCACATCTCAGCAGATAATGGATATGTTCTTTCAATTAACATATATATATCCATTGACTCTAAGTTCAAACAATGCACTCTACAGGACTCATAATATCTCCAACTTATGATCTTTTGCTGTCCTAATTCACTCCATATAGGATCTGTACTAAGAGGTTCTTCAAACATAGTTTTCAAACATTTCCAAAATACCTTCTCTAACTCATCCTCTGGTCCATCCATCCCATATCTATTCATTACAATCCTATACAACTCAGTAAGATCATCTCTAGATATAGACTTCAACATAGCACCAAAATTAATGTACACTATATCAGTTCCATCTTCCCTAACTATTTGGTACACTCCTTTTTCTCCTTGCTTGATGATCTTATAGGTGGCTATACTAGGTGTTTTCATAGCTACAGGAACAGGATTAATTGGAATTTTGGTACCTGTGCCAGAATCATCTTGCTCACTAACTTCATCTGAACCTTCAGGATCATCCTTATCAATGTTTGTATGTAATCCTTTTCTTGCCATCTGTTTTCTTCTTTTTCCAGACTTCTTGGTTGGCTCATCATCCTTTGCTTCATCATCTTTCAGTCTTTTTGGAGTCTTTGTCTGAAGCTCTTCACCAAATCTTTTCAAACTAGCTTTAGTGGCTTCAAAATTTATTGGTGCAAAGGATTCAACCTGTTTCACAAGCTTATCAAATTCTTCCTTGACTTCTTCAAAACTCAAATTCTTCAGCTGAGATAACTTCCATGTCCCCTGATTCTTCAAATAATTCATCATATAAGTCTTTAGCTGTGATTGGGTCATGGGCTTATTTCTTTTAGCTCTAGCTCTTTCTTCTGCAAAATATTTCTTCCTTTGATTGACAAGATCAACCATTTTCTTTGCAAAATCTTCTCCTTGTAATTCACTTCCTAGCATGCTTTTTGACAACTCTGCATTAGCTTCAATCTTTGCTCTAATTAAATCCCAATCTTCATTTGTGTAATGCTGAGCTTCAAACTGAACTTGAGCTTTTCTTTTCTTTTGTTGCTCATTTAACTCTTCTTCTTCTGCAATTCTTTGAGCTAAGAGTGAATCCAAGTGTATTTGTTTAGCCTCCTCTTCTTTCTGTAAGGAATCCAATCTGATTGCTTCAGCAAGGCTAGCTTCCTCTTGTAGAATTTGTTCTTTTGACTTCTTAGGAGTTTCTTCACTGATGTATTGCACTAGTAGCTTTTTCAGATGCTAATCACGCTAGTTACCAAGATACCAGAAGAAGTACATCTGGAAGTATGCCAGTTATTGATTTGATAGAAAGGTGATGTTGGTCGTCAAAGAAAACATAAGAGCGCCGTCCCCCAAACTCCATACAGAAGGTGAATACATTGCCTTGTCAGGATGTTGTGCTCAAATACTTTGGATGAGATCACAATTAACTGACTATGGCCTTGGGTTCAACAAGATACCTTTGTACTGTGATAACAAAAGTGTCATTGCTTTATGTTGCAACAACGTCCAACATTCCTGATCCAAGCATATTGACATCACATACCACTTCATTAAAGAGCAAGTGGAAAATGGGGGGGGTTGAACTGTATTTCGTCATAACAGAATATCAGCTGGCATATATCTTTACCAAGGCATTGGGACGCGAACGACTTGACTTTCTTATCAACAAGCTTGGAATGAGAAGTATGTCTCCTAAAACGCTAAAAAGTCTGGCAGACGAAGAGGACGAGTAATGGTGGTAACTCGTTATATATCCTATGTAATATGTGTAAATAAGAAAACCATAAAAACCCAAAAAGATTTTCATTTTTATAATTTTTTACAAAAAGAAAATAGAAAAATATAAAAACTATAAAAAGAAAATAGAAAATTAAAAAATCAGAAAATATAGCCAATAATGTTTCATGACATGTCTAACTGAAATCGGATAACAAAAAAAATATTAAAAAAAAACACCTTAAAAATGTCATTCAATAATGATACGTAGCTGTAAATGAAGTTTGAGCAGAAGTTCAAATTATTTTCAAAACATGTCATATGGCTTGCTATTATTTCAGATAGCAACCCGGTCTTCAACTTAAAGGCAAGTATTTTGCCAAAAAGAAAACTTGACCTCAAAATGGGAAATTCACTTTTCTCGGGTATGAATTACTTGATATTCATACAAAGGCTTGTGTTTACTTTGTAACACAACCCGTGCTATCTATTCAAATGAGTGTATGTGTCAGTGCATTTATTTATGTAAAACGATATAAATCTTGTTTTTTATTGGTGTTGTTTTTTAAAATAATTCAAAATATCAGTTTCTCATCAGAAAGAATTTTAAAAGAATTTTCTATCACTCAAACAATGTCTATAGCTCTTTAAATAGAAAACGGGACATTATTTGAGAGGGAGAAAAATTTAAATTCTTTCAAAAGTCATCTCGAAATAAGAGGAAAATTTTCAATAATAACGAATCATCAATTAAAGGGGAGTTAACGTATTTGTAACTCAATTGGTCTTAAGATGTTATTTGTTTTAACTTTTAGTGACTAAATGGCAAAATCTAGGACTTAAATACTAAACTTGCATCTTTAGGGGCTTAATATGCCATATCTATAACTAGATTAGACTTAGGAATATGTTTAAAAAGAAAATAGATTAAGACATAAACTACAAGGACCATTTATGCCAATCTTGTAAATTAAGCCTGTTAAACCCTCCCTTTGCTACACAATTCGCACGCACACACTTATTCAAAAAACCAAACACACCCAAACTCTCTCTCATCACATTTCGCTCCATTTAAAGTCAAAATTCAAAACTCGTTTCAAGGCTCAAGGTACTTTCTAAAACGTGTATAAACCCTTTAACATTACATTGCTAAAAAGAATTAGTCTAAATCATAAGGTAATAAATCACTCCTCATCATCATTATATTGTGATTTGGTGTACTTTTATCACTCGAAAACCAATAAATATCAATTTAGGGTTCATAAATAAAAAGTTGAGGTTTCTTCTGATTAGGTGAGGGGTTTTGTTTGTTAGGTTGTTGTTAACACTCGCCTAATACAGTTTTCCATTTTGTTAATTCATATGTAAGATATCTTGATTCTTGTGAGCTAGAACTATGCGAAACTTGTGTATCTTGCGTGTTTGTTCATGGGTTTAGGGTAATTAGCATCATTATAGCTCTCTTATTCCCTTGTTGCTTATATCTTGCTTCCTATAATTCTTTTGCTTGTAAAAGTTGATTCTTAGGTGCGTGTATGACTATTGGAATGAGATGTGTTATCAACTCCTAAAGCTCATGACAAAGCAGGTCAAGAAGAAATAAAGTGTTTGAATACATCCTCCTAGTGATGATGAAGACTTTTAATAAAACTTGAAGATTCAGAAGATGAACATCAAGTTTAGGGTAGGATTATTGGGATTAAAAGCCTTTGAATGCAGCTTGAGTTAATAACTTGCTAAGGTGTTAGAATTATACAACAGGCAACATTAACTTAGTTGTTAGTAATCTTAGTAAAAAATATGCTAAGTAGTTAGTACTGTTAGTTACTACTGCTAATGTATATTACTACTGCTAATGGAAGTTAAGACTGCTCAAAGACAGAAGAAATCCTACTAACTAGTTAATACTGCTAGTATAAAAAGTTACTACTATTAGTGTAACTTAGTACTGCTAGTATATGTTAGTACTGCTAGTGTAACTTAGTACTGCCAATGAAGAATGAAGAAAATATTCTAAGTAGTTACTACTACTTGTACATCCAGTTTATGCTGTTATACAAAAGTTGATGCTGCTAGTATGAAAAGTTCAACGGCAGAAAGATTATATCTGCTAGAATGCGTTTGTCTACTTGTCAGGAGGATAAAGATGAAGACTGCTATCAAGATTACTTACAGGAAAAGTATGAGAATTTTGAAAATAGAAATGTAAAAGAATTCTTTTAGAAGATCATGATAATTTAGGAATATATTGTAAGCTATGTAGGACTCCTTGGTGTATAAAAGGAGGTCATAGGGCATGTAGTTTGATATATCTTTATACAGTCGTTTATAGCTTCAAGGTTTTGTAAACCCTAACACTATTAAGAGTGTTCATTTTATATGAGGCAGAAAGTTTGTGTAATAATGATTATGTTATTGATTTTGTGTTCATATTTATTCTTCATATACATCTGACTAAAACCGCATAGTCTTTGATATCAAGAATCAAGGTATCTACTATAGCTTTCTTGGATTTATTCAATACAACTAATCCATTTACCAAGGTAAAGCAAGATCTAATTCAAGGGGATCAACAAAATATCAACGCTAGTTGAGAAACATTGAATAAGAGAAACAATCTACACTTACCAACTCTATTTGTTGTGTGAAAACATAGAGGCAGTTATCCTTCACCAAAATGGTTTTGCTAGAAAGAGGGGCAATAACTCCAGGTGCTCAACCAGAGAAATTTGAGCTTTAGAAATAAGGAAGATCAGTACTTCTAATGACATATTATGCTTCTATTGGGAAGTAATAGTATAATGAGAGACTCACCTCCACCAAAGAGAAACTGTTTGATGGTGTTGATCAACAAATCCTTCTACAAAACTGCAAGGAGAATGATAGCAAGGAAGATTGAGTAAAGGCAGAGGGACATTGTTGAAGGCCCATTCCAAATGAACATCAACTAAAGTAAATACCTACAAATTTGCCAAACTCTGATGAAAGCTATAGAGAAAAGGTTTTTGGAAGGTAATAAGTGAGTAAAAGAAAACTCAAAAACACTCTTAAAGCAACATGTTATGAAATTATCAATAGATCTAGCTCAAAGGACTTGATCAAACTTAAGATAGGGCTTCAAAAAGCTTATCAGTCAGCTAGAGAATTATTGGGTGAAACTATTACTCAAGAAGATATGAATCTGAAGATATTTTAAGAAGTCCTCCCATTAGAATGGAATACCATACCTGATCTGGAGGAACAACACCGAATTTAGAAGACACCTTGATCAATGGATGACCTATATAAACAATCTGAAGATTTATGAAACTAAAGTTAAAGGGTCATCAAGCTCAAACCAAAATTCACAAAATGTGGCTTTTGTGTCTTCCAATAACTCTGGCAGTTCCAATCAAGCTCATGGTTCTAACTCTGCCAATACTAATAGTATGAGTGATGCTGCGATTTATTCTTTCTTTGCAAACCAATCCAACAGTCCACAATTAGATGATAAAGACTTACAACAGATTGATGCTGATGACTTGGAAGAGATGGATCTAAAGTGGCAGATGGCTATGTTGACCATGAGAGCCAGAAGATTCCTAAATAACACTGGAAGGAAGATTAATGCTAATGGTTCTGAGACCATAGGGTTTAACAAAGTAAAGGTGAAATGCTATAACTATCATAAAAAGGGTCATTTTGCAAGGGAGTGCATGGCTCCAAGGGAGAACAAGAATAGAGAACCTATAAGAAGGAATGTGACAGTGGAAACAACAAAGACAAAAGCTTTGGTGGCTCAAGATAGACTTGGGTATGACTGGATTGTACCAGGGCAGAAGAAGGACCTACAAAACTATGCACTTATGGCTATAACATCTTTAAGGTTCTTCAGTTCTCAAGCTCCTATTCTGATGTAAATCTACTTTTTTTTTTTTGGGGGGTTTTTTTCTAAAAGCCATGTTTAAAATCTTATGAAACTCTCAAAGAACATTATGATAATCTGACAAAAGATTTTAATAAGTCTCAATTAAATGTAGGAGCTTATAAAGCAGGTCTAGAATCTGTAGAGGCTAGACTAGATGTGTATAAAAAGAATGAGGTTGTTTTTGAAGAGGACATAAAGATTTTAAAACTTGATATTAAGTTGAGAGATAATGGCACTTATAAGAAAAACAGAGCATAGAAATAAATATTTGAAAAAGCTGAAATGATAGAGATGATTTAAAAAACTACCTTAGAAAAAGTATGAAAATTCATCTAAAAACTAAGCAAACAGTTAGAGATTTCCCGTAAGAGAAAAGTTTCAAGGACTGTGTAGGGTATGATAGTCAAGTGGTTGATAGTCAAGTGTTTGATAGTCAGGTAAATGATAAGCACAAAACAGGTGAAGAGTATCATGCAGTTCCACCTCCTTACACTGGGAACTTCATGCCCTCTAAACCTAATTTGGTATTTGTTGATGAGGAAGAATATGTTTTTAGTGAGTCAATAACAAGTGTGGCCTGCAGTTAGACAACTAGTAGAAGTTATAGGACTATTGAATTCAAAAACCTAAGTCTGTTAGTGAACCACTTATTGAAGACTGGATATCTGACAGTGAGGATGAGAATGAGACTAAGTTTAAGTCTAAACAGAGAAAACCTAGTTTTGCCAAAGTAGAATTTGTTAAATCTAATGAGCATGTGAAAACACCTAGGAAGATTCCTGTAAAGAAGTAATAGAATAATAAGCAAGCTAAATACCCTAGAAAAAACAGTCAAAGTCCTAGGAGTTATATAGAGAAACTAGAAATAATTAGAATGACTTAGAAGTTAGGAAGTAATTTTAAGTTTAAAAATAAAGCTTGTTATGAATGTGGCAGTTTTAATCATTTGATCAAAGATTGTGATTTCTATGAAAAGAAAATGGTAAAAAAAACTGTATGGAACAATGCTAGAAGGATGAATCACCAAAATTCTCAAATAATGACTCACCTTCATCCAAAAGGAAATTTGTTACCCAAAAGCATCTTAATGAAATCTGGCATTAAAAACACTTAATACTGCAGGGCAAAAACTTTTCAAAAGCAGCAGTATCAGTTAATATTGCCAGACCAATTAATACTGTCTACCCAAGACCAACAGTGAATAGTGTAAGGACAACATCAAATGCTTTAATAAAGCACATTCACATGTTAGAAGGCCCTTTATACACCATCCTAACAACAAAATAAGAACAGTAATTAGAAAGAAAAAGATAATACTGTTAAGGAAATGTTACGTACTGTATGTGGGCCAAAACAATAGTAAATGAATATAAGGGAAATAAGGCAAATGCTTGTTAAGAGCCTCAGCATGTTGGGTTAGGATACCAAAGCAAAGGTTTTTAGACCATGTCTTCCAGACCCAATTGTTCATCAATGAACTTTAAAAAGATTGACTAGTGATGCACAAGGCAATATCCCAAGTCTGTAAAGGCTTGGGGATCCCAAGAAGCCTGATTCTCTTACTTTTGTGTAGGGCAATCCCATAGCTAAAGAACCTGCAGGAAAAAGGATCCATTGATAGTGGATGCCTAATACACGACTTGAAACAAGGTCCTACCGCATCAGTTTAAGGAAGAAAGTTGAATGGTGGTTTTGTTTTCCCTCGAGGAGATCCCAAGGAGGTAAAATCACTAGTAAAAGGTAGAAATCATTATAGTAAATTAGATTTTGAAGATGTGTACTTTGTTAAGGAGCTTAAGTTTAACCTTTTCAGTGTCTCACAAATGTGTGACAAGAAAAACAGTGTTCTTTTTACAGACACTGAATGTGTTGTTCTGTCTCCTGACTTTAAGCTACTTGATGAAAAATCATTGTCTTGCTAGTTTCCCAAGAAAATATAAACCATGTAACAAAGTGTGATTAAAGAATATTATTCCTTCAGGAGGTCCTAACTTATCCCTTTGTAAAGGCACATTAAGATGAATCATAATCATTGCATAGGAGGCTTGGACATATAAATTTCAAAACTATGAACAAACTAGTGAGGGGAAACCTTGTAAGAGGTTTACCTTCAAAGATTTTTGAAAATAATCATACATGTGTTGCTTGTCAGAAAGGAAAGCAACATAAAGCCTCTTGTAAGACCAATAGATAAAGCTCAATCAGCCAACCATTACAAATGTTGCATATGGATTTATTTGGGCCAACATTTGTAAAGAGTATAATGAAAAAGATGTACTGCCTAGTTGTCACAGATGACTATAGTAGGTTTAGTTGGGTTTTCTTTTTAGCCATTAAGGATGAAACTAGTGAAATCCTTAAAACATTCATAACTACTGCATAGAAAATCTAATAGACCTTAAGGGTAAAGTAATTAGATGTGACAATGGGACTGAATTTAAGAATAAGGTCATGAATCAGTTCTATGAAATGAATGGTATTAAGAGGGAATTTAGTATTGCTAGAACTCCACAACAAAATAGAGTAGCAGAAAGGAAAAATAAAACACTAATAAGAGCTGCTATGACTTATGCTACTGGTTCAAAGTTACCTACTAAAAAAACCTACTACTTTTAGGTTGAAGCAGTTAATACTGCTTGTTATGTACAAAATAGGGTATTAGTAATTAAGCCTCACAACAAGACCCCTTATGAACTTTTTCTAGGTAGAAAACCTGCCTTAAGCTTCATGAGACCATTTGGGTGTCCTGTTACAATCCTTAATACCATAGATCACCTAGGTAAGTTTGATGAAAAGGCTTATGAAGGGTTCTTTATAGAATACTCTACCAATAGTAAAGCATTTAGAGTATTCAACAGTATAGTTGAAGAGAACCTGCATGTCAAGTTTAGTGATGAACACCTAATAATTGCAGAAGTTGACCTATTGGACTTTTGATATAGATGCTCAAACAAATCTATGAATTATGAGCCAGTTGTTGCAGGGAATCAATCTAATGGTAGTGCAGGTACAAAAGCATGTGATGATGTAGGAAAAGCTAGAATGGAGACAGTACCTGGCAAAGATTACATACTGCTACCATTTTTGACTCAAGATCCATCATTCTCTTCTAGTTCAAAGGATTCTCCTGATGCTGGATTCAAACCATCAGGGGAGGAGGAAAAGAAGGATGCTAAAGATCCAGAGAATGAAGATAGTGAGGTGCCAAATACAGAGGAGCCAAGAGTTAATCAAGAGCAGGATGCAAATGTCAACAGCACTAACAACATTAATATTGTTAGTCCAACTGTTAATGCTGCTGACATAGAAAATAATGCTGCTAATGAGAATATAGTCTATGGATGTGATGATGATCCAAACATGCCTAATTTAGAAGAGATTATCTATTCAGATGATGATGATGAAGGAGTTGATGCAAAGGTTGACATGACTAATTTGGATACACATATCCTTGTCAGTCCTACTCCAACTACTAGAATTCACAAGGATCATCCACTTAAACAAATCATTGGAGATATACATTTAGCACCTCAAACCAGAAGGATGACAAAGAATGTGACTGAACATGGTATGTTTAGTTCAGTGCAACAGAGAATCAACCATAAAGACTTTCAGAATTGTCTGTTTGCATGTTTCTTATCACAAGTAGAGCCCAAAAAGGTGATCCAAGCATTACAAGATCCAAGCTGGATAGAAGCTATTCAAGAAGAGCTTCTGCCGTTCAAATTACCACAGGTTTAGACTTTGATGGATTTACCACATGGCAAAAGAGCTATTGGTACTAAATGGGTGTAGAGGAACAAGAAAGATGAAAGAGGCATTGTAATTAGGAACAAGGCTAGGTTGGTTGCTCAGGGATACACTTAAGAAGAGGGAATTGATTATGATAAGGTTTTTGCTCCAGTTGCTAGGATTGAAGCAATTAGCTGTTCTTAGCCTATGCCTCATTCAAATACTTTATTGTGTATCAGATGGATGTGAAGAGTGAATTTCTATATGGCAAGATTGAAGGGCAAGTTTATGTCTGTCAACCTCCAGGGTTTGAAGATCCAGAGTTTCCTGACAAAGTTTATAAGGTAGAAAAGGCATTATATGGTCTACATCAAGCTCCTAGAGCTTGGTATGAGACTCTATCTACTTATTTATTAGACAATGGATTTCAAAGAGGCCAGATAGATAAGACTTTGTTCATTAAAAGAATCAAAAGTGATATTCTACTAGTTTAAGTATACGTTGATGATATCATTTTTGGATCTACTAAGAAGGAGTTATGCACTGAGTTTGAGAAATTGATGCACAAGAAATTCCATATGAGTTCTATGGGTGAACTCACTTTCTTCTTAGGACTACAAGTGACTCAGAAAGATGATGGGATTTTCATCAGTCAAGACAAGTATGTAGATGAAATTTTGAAGAAGTTTGGTTTTTTAACTGTGAAGACAGCAAGTACTCCTATGGAGACTTCAAAGCCATTGCTAAAAGATGCAGAAGCTAAAGATGTTGATATTCACTTATATAGATCAATGATTGGATCATTGATGTATCTAACAGCTTTTAGGCCTGATATAATGTTTGTTGTATGTGCTTGTGTAAGATTTCAAGTCACACCTAAAGTTTCACATCTTCATGTTGTGAAAAGAATCTTCAGATACTTGAAAGGTCAACCTAAATTGGGCCTTTGGTATCCTAAGGACTCACCATTTGACTTGGAGCATATACCGACAGTGACTATGCTGGTGCTAGTTTAGACAGGAAATCCACAATAGGAGGTTGTCAATTTCTTGGTAGAAAATTGATTTCATGGCAATGCAAGAAGCAAACCATAGTAGCCAACTCTACTACTGAAGTAGAGTATGTAGCTGCTGCTAATTGTTGTGGACAAGTAATCTGGATTCAAAATCAAATGCTGGATTATAGATACAATTTCATGAATACAAAGATTCACATTAACAATGAAAGCACCATATACATAGTTAAGAATCCAGTGTTTCACTCAAAGACTAAACACATTGAGATTAGACATCACTTCATCAGAGATTCCAATGAGAAGAAGCTTATTCAGATGATTAAGATTCACACTGATCACAATGTTGCTGATTTACTTACAAATGCTTTTGATGTTGGAAGATTTCAATATCTGATTGCAAGTATTAGAATGCTTAACCCCTGAAGTATTGATTGATGGAAGGTTCATTGTATTAATATGCAGCAGATTTTGCACCAATGATGCTTGAAATGGAATGGCACAACAACTAATGATGAAATTCAAGTTAGTACTGTTGGCTTACCTTACTACTGGTAAGTATACTTTCTACTGTTGTTATAATTAATACTTTGAGAATTAAGAGAAAATAAAAACAGATAGAGAGAAAAAGTAAGCTTAAAAGAATTAAGAAAAAGCAAAAACAGACAGAGAGAAAAAGTGAGCTTAAAAGAATTGAGAGATATAGTGAGCTTAGAAATAGAAAGAGAGCTTGTGAGAATCAACATTGATGATGGAAATGCCTTTTGGAACGGAATTGAGGTTAAAACTGGTACCTCAAAAGTTAATACTGCTAGGCTAAACTTAGTACTGCTGAGCATCATCTAGTACTGTTAGTCTAAACTTAGTACTACTGAGCATTATTTAGTACTGTTAGTCTAAACTTGGTACTGCTGAGCATTATTTAGTACTGTTAGGCTAAACTTAGTACTGCTGGGCTACCGTTAATACTGTTTGGAGCATAATAGATTTTTGGCAATTAAATATAGTCGTTGAGATATTTATGCTAAATATTTCGCTTATAGGGTCTATAATTTAGATAACTCTTGATCTTTCTTTCACTTATAAGCTTT
>BQNB010105833.1:0-23520 GCA_026074375.1 Tanacetum coccineum | reverse complement strand
TTTATCTCTTTTCATTTGTACTCAATTTGTAAAACTCCAGGTGTCAGTTACATGTCAAAATCTCAAATTCCTAAAACTTCTTAAATTAGGGTTGAGGAGCCTTGACCTTGAGCTGATTCCAAATCTTGAGAGGTTATATCTCGGTGTTGTAAATAATCAGCCTTGGCGGCTGATATATCACTAATATATCACTTATCGGCAGTCAGCTGATACATTTTTCACTAATCGGTCAGAAAAATCAGTCTTGGTCAATATTGGTCAAAATCGGTTAAATTCGGTCAAAGTCGGTCAAATCAGCCGCCAAGGTCAATGGTGGTCAACATATCATCAGATTTTCAGTTTAAGAGGATGTTGTTTGTGCTCGATCAACGGTGGTCAACGATTTGATTTTGGTTGTGTTTTCCGGTGGACTGTTATGAAGAAGGGAAAAAGATAAAAAGTGGCTTAAAGAAAGAAAGAGAGTAGATGTAGGTCAAGTAATAGTAATAAATTCATTACTATTTCTCATAATTTGTTTTTCTTATGTTTTGTCTGGGCCCAACTAAGTTATATAAATGGGCCATTTATTCAATTTGACCTAGGGGTGTTGATCGGTTTGGTTATTGGGTTGTTCGGTTCGGTTAATTCGGTTAAAAAAAAATTTGGGTCAACCCAAAAACCGAACCGAAAACCGAATTTGAATTCGGTTCGATTTTCAGGTTAGTGTTGGGTTTATTAATTTGATGATTACAAAACTACATGTGCTTAAATGAAGAAGAATGAAACATAAGGACCAAAGTCGTCAAGATGTGAAATCTACAAAAGATGGAAGATTTTGTCAAAGATCTTCAAGATAAAGATTAGGAAAGATTTAAATTGATTTAAATAGTTTTCTTATCTAATTGATTTACTTCCTTTGTAAGTCTTGATCTCTCCCTATATAAAGAGATCATAGACATAGGTTTAGGCATCCAGAAAGCACAGACTTTCTATAAGAGTCGTGTAAATAAACGTGTTTGTGTATGTACACGTTTATTTAGTAGTTAGATAGATAGTAGTTAATAGATAGTGTAGCCTCAAGGATCTCTTGATCCCTGTTACAGTAGGTAACCGTATTATCTTGATCAAATAATATTGGGGCTTGGTGTTTAATAGTAAAACCTTGTTTAATATCATTGTGTTCTTTGATTAATTCCGTTGTGCTAATTCGTATCAATGATATTTGTAAAATATATCCTAGATGGGCTTAAACGATCTCCACAGATCACATATGGTATCATATAGCATGGTTTAAGATAGAAGAAAAAAAAGGTTATAAATCAAGAAAATTGATTTTGGCGCTGGCATGGTGGCCACGGGATCCACCAAATAATGTATGGAACATCTGTCTACCATATGGTGGAATCCGTGGTCGCACTAAACATCTACTAAATTCGACCAGAACATCAATTTCCACTCAAAGCATATCACAAATTATCATGCAAACATCATTATCATCTACAAAATATCATCCATGAAGCATATCACGATAAAGTGAGTACATAGTTTTAACATCTAGTTCAAGCATGCACAACATTCACAAGCGTTTAGTTTTACCAAATAGCTAGTCTGTGCAAGGATACTACAAGAAATAAACTAGATAGAATTCATCAAATCCCATCATGATTCCTAAGATATCATAATCTAAGGTTGATCCACGGAGCTAATAATTACAAGCAAACGAGATGATTGGTTTAAGCTTTCTGTTGACGATGGAGAGTAAGGCATGGCAATCTTAACTTCTTTACTCTTACTTCTCTTTCTCTTATTCTTTCTATTGATGGAGCTCATCATTTGATAGTGCAAGACGAATTGTAGTGTATGGTGAGGACGAAAGAGTTTAGGATGTTTAGCAAGAACGAATTGGTAAAGGCGAGTAATTAGTAAAACATAAGGAAGAGGAAAATTGACTCTATTTTTGACACTTTTGATTTTATGAGCAATGTAGTAGGCAAGGTTAATGTTTTGAGAGTTCTTGAGATGATGGAGCATGATAGCAGAGCATGCATCTATGGAGCTCTTGTGAGCGTCGACACAAATGACATTTTCTTGATTTATGAGTTCCTAATCCTTGATGTTTGGAGGAAGATTATCTCGAAGGATAATGGTAGGATTTAAGCAATTTCAATGACTTGATGGAAAGCAGATGTTTTGAACGACATCTCCAATGTTTGGAAGATTAGTTTTCACTATCAGTGTTTAAAAGTTCTAATGAATATTCCTTTGAGAAGACACTTGTTCCTTTGTATGGAATTTGAAGGACTTGACCGAATTTTTCTAGTGACATAATGAACTCCTTGTTTCGAATGGTGAAACCAATCGAAGAGAATATCAGGCACATTTCGAAATCATGTTGGAATGTGTGATGGAATACGATGATGCGAAGCGGGGGGACAATTATATCCATTTAACGGTGAGGTGACAATCAAATTGAATTGATTTGAATTGATCAACGATGTCGTTGCCAAAGGTGAAAGAGGATTCAATATGTCTTCCTTCATGAATGAAGTGATTTCAAAGGGTTTTGAAGGAGATTTTGGCATTGTTTGGAGTGGACCTTTGGTGATGGATTTTTGGTATGTAGGCTTTGGTTCTTTTGTAGTCGGGTTTCATCATTCAAAGCATAATTTAAACCTAATAAAATTATAATTAGGATATAGATAAGTATATTAAAAGTAAGTTATGATGTATGTGTGTGATTCATGTACATGATGTAGGAAATCACACATCTTCATTTTGCTTTATCTCTCAATTCGAATGAGTCAAGATATTATAACAATTATAGATCTTGAAAGTTTATTCATGAGAAAGTACTTGTTTTTTATTTGTATTAAAAATTTCTAATTGTGACGTTTTTTAAAAAACCAAAATTATCTTGGGAATCACATTGAATGGAGTTCCAAGTATGGAAAAAAAAGCTAATCTATCTTTCAAGTCTTTTTCCTTTTATGGAAAAGAAAAATAAGTATTTTAAAAATAAAGATTTAGAAAGAAAAACTTACAATTATGATATTGTAGATGTTAAGAAATATATAGCAATCACTACCCTACATACAATAACCACCCACCTCTTAATCTATCGTGATTATAGCTTGAAATGTTGTTGCGGGAATGCTCAAAATCATGAGTGATATGAGATGCAGGTCGGTGGTATGGTTATTGGAAGACAAATGGAAGTGGTCCAACATTTAAATGTAGGGTAATCCTGTATGTTGACTACGGATCACCTAAAATAATGCACGTTCCCTCCCTTCTATGGTGGATCCCGTGGTCCGCATGTGTCCATAAAAACGGACAGAGTTGAATTTTTTGCAAATTTGAGGATATGGTGTTGTATTTTTGGCAATTGGAATGTGCTATATATACTATTAGGAGTATGTGATATAATTTTCGAAGTCGACGTCCAAGTTTTGAACAAATCGTGCAACTTGTCGTAAATTTCCTAATGGAATTTCAACGTAGTCGATCCTACTAGGAATGTGTTATCTTTTAGCATAAGTTTGACCATTACTAATAACACAATTATTTGTGAACATTTGGACTCAACAAAACATTGTCAACACAAGTGTTAGCCACAAAATATTGAGTCGAACAAGGAAGTTCGTTCATTAATTATATTAGGTCTCGGTCATTAATTAATTATACGTTGTAATAGGCTAGACGGGTAAACGGGCTCTTTATGTAATCTAATCGGTCACGTGTATCGGGCGAAAGCCCAAGTAATCCAAGCCTCGAGGCCAGTGAAACACCAGGCAGAAAGCCTTTGGTTTTCTATATTTAATACCCCTCTCCAAGGATGGAGAGGGTGTTGATTCTCATTTGTTATTTTTCACTTGTATGAATTAACCAACTCTTGTTTTTCTCTCTCTAAAATTCTCTCCAACCTCTCTCTACAATTCTTCCATTTTATCTCATCTTATTTTCTTGATCATCATGGTGAAGTGAAGATTATTTTGGGTTCCGACATTTGGTATCACTCGCCACTGGTGGGTTTAGTGTTTTCGTTGTGGGTTTGTTGTCGTGAGCTCATTCGAGCTTATTTGGTTCAGCTTTTTAAACTTATTTTTTTTCTTCACTCGTCTCAAACAAAAATTCTCATACGTCTATTTTTTTTTCTTTTTTTTCAATAGTTAAGAGTTTGAGTATTCTTTAGATTAAACTTTGGGCCTACTGTTTATTTTCTTATATCCACACGTTGGGATTTATTCTCAAACAGTAGGGTGACTTTAACAATAAGGGTGCATTTTGTTTGTGTTTTGCGTCAAAGAAAAGAACAAGTCAAACAGATAAAATTTCATTCTTTAACCAGCAGGGTGCGTTTTTGGTTTAAAATATTTTTGTGCCGTATAGCTTATTGGCAAAAGTCTTGTGGCTTATTTTGAGTTGCTTATCCCTTGTGATCCTAACCGGTTGAAGACAAAAGGGAGACATAGATCCAAGTATTTAGGAGCAAGGACGTTGGAGGTTTTGTTGTTTCAGTAGAAGAAAAAGAAGGAAGTTGTACGTTTTTGTTTTTTTTGTTGAAGGACCACCGATCTAGTTGTGAACCGATCTAGCAAATCCTTCATCCACCGAACGAGTTTCACTCTTTGTTCACCGATCTAGTTAAGCCTAGTGCGAACTAAATGAGTAAAAACTAGTGTGCACCGAACTAGTTAATTTGAGAAGGAACCGAACGAGTGAAATTCTAAGAGGAACCGAACTAGTCACTTGCCAAAGAACCGATCTAGTTTTTTTTCAAGAGCAACTGATCTAGTTAATCTTTCACGAACTGATCTTGTCACTTTACTTTAGGGCACCGTATAGTTCAAAACCCTTTAGGAACCGAAACTACAATCTAACATGGACATTTTATACCGTTTAAGTTAATTTTCGGGTGGTTACGGTTTCGTGACGTTTAATTACCTCTGACTTATAATTTATACCATTGTGTTCATGATTACTTTTTCTCGATCAACGTGGTGTATTTATTTGTTAACGACGATAACCGTACCACATTGTGAGATTAAAAATTCATACGTTCCATTTTTATCAAATTCAAACGTAGAAGACAATTTCAAGTAAACGAGGGAAAAATTTGGGGCCATATTAATTGACTAAAAGTGGAAATTTACAAGTTCAAGCCCTGGACTTAAGATAAATTCAAGATTAGTCTATTGTTTGATTATTTATCTTAAAGTTCAAAGTATAATTCTCCGTCTATTAGTCCTTAAATTGTTTACGATTTTCAACAATAGTCCTCCAAAGTTCAACGATTGTGCACCGTTCATCATTTCAAGCTCATTTCTTTTGTCAACAAAAGCGTAAATTCTTCTACAACAACAACGATTTCAACATCAATTCATTTTTGTTTTACGGCTTCTTCTTAATTTGTTAAATACAGCGAAAGATACAATTCTTTTTCAGTTTTTAATCAAAGATTTGTAAAATCCCGTGAACGTTAATTGATTTCTATCCACAACAACAATCACTTTACCTGCTTAAGATCCTATAAATCATTTCCACTTCACAATTCACAGTAAAATGAAAACGAAAGATACTTTATCTTCGTGTTCGTATTCAGATGAACAAGACATGCAACAAATGCTAAAACAAGCAAAGATCTTGAAAGGTAGTTGCCTAAACGGTCTTAGTTGTTGCACTTAAATCAATATTTCACACTGGAAAATTAAACAAGGCATCACTAAAAGTGAATTTGACGGCATTTAGTCATATTTTGGTGAAGATGTTGGCACATTCACAAGAAAGTTCTCTCAGATCATGGTACACTTGGAACAACAAACTTACCAATGAAACTATTCTTGGTGTCCAACTGCCCGAATGCATTTAGGTGCTCAAGACAAATTTGAGAAAATTTCAGCTCCTGCTAATAAAGCCTTCAAGTTAGATGGTATGTATGAACAGAAAGGATCTTTTCACGATATATACTCAGCATGGAACTTCAAACTCTTCAAAGAAACAATACTCAAAAACTTTAATTTCATTGAAGATTATATGCTCAAAACAATCGTTCATGCACAAACGATTCAGAAAAGGTTGGATGACAAAAAGTTGCAGATTCAAGAGTGCATAGTTCAAGAAGTTAAAGCATTGGATGCTATTTTAGAAGACAAAGCACCAGAACATTGCATGGTATCTTTTCGACAACTTCATTCACACCTAAGCTTCTTTCACACGACAATTTAAACAGGAACTCGAATCGACTGGTCGGATTCAAAACGTGCATTTGCAACACTCTTTGGTCAAGTGCTAAAACTTTTATGGCTCAATGTTCTAAAACGTGGATCAAATTAGAAAAGCAACTTGAACAAAGAAAAATTTCAAGAGATTAGATCCATAGTCTTCTTTCTAAAGTACTCGAGAACACATAGTTTCAGATGTTCATCAAGTCACGGATGTATTTGGATGATGAATTTGTTGTAATGACACGCAACTACTTTCTACAATACACTCAACTCACGATTCCAGAATTCCGTGACACACTGATCCAACACATGGAATCTGTTAAGAAGTCGATTGATGAAAGAGCACAACATAACGAGGTATGCAGCTGGGTGAAGAAGACGATTCAGACAACAGTGGGAAAGGTTGTTACGGGGAAAAGCATGTGGATGCTAAGTTTGGTTAACACAAGAAAGGCATTGGGGACAGGAATCCAAAAGAGCAGGTATACAAGCAGCAGATCAGGAATGATTGTATGCACATGTGATGATGCAGATATCAGACACATATATGATGAAGAGCCAATGGTTGATGGTACAAACAACTGCTGAAATAATATCTTTGTTCTCTACTGTTATACATCATATGAGCAACCTAAATTCATTAATGAAAGGAAGGCTTAGACAGAAATACTGAACAAAGTCATTGACACATGTTCCTTTGCCTGCTAAATTATGATATCCAGACAATGACTCTCAAATCAATCTCTTGAATCTGAAAATATTCGTTTCAAAAAGGACCGTTGCCCATCTTCAAAAGATTTTTTTTAAAGAATGGAAGTCATTGTGTTTATTCTTAACTTAAATATCGAAATCAAGCTTTTAAAAGAAGGCCAACATGAGTCTATTTTTGAAAGTACAAGTTAATGATGACAAGGTTTAAACATGCATTGATGTAATTGAAACAAATAAACATCGAATTGGAAACATAAAGGGCTAAGTTACTTAAAGAAAATATATAGACTTTAAAAAGGCATTACAAAGAAATGTTTGTTTATGTCAAGACAACAAAGCTAAGAACATAGAACACACAACTTCTTTGATTGAAATAATTGAGAATTCAAAAGCTCACTTCGGAAAAAGGGTTTGCAATTGCAGCATTTAAAAAATGAGTTAGGAAATTACTGGAAATAGTCTGAAAATTACTAGTTTGCAAAAATCGTCAATCTTAGGGAAACCGGCTTTACAACCACGTGAGAAACCAATCAGTTGTTAGAAAACCGACTGCGTTTAAGTCTGAACGACCTAGAATTTTAAAGCAACGTTTGCCTCCCAACTTGATGTCAATAACGATTTGTCAAAACCAGTCACTACACATTATTTGCCTAAAGAAAGAGAATATGCTGTTGCAATACCTCATCACCATGATTGCACCTTGCTATTAGGTATGCTCAAATGACATGGTTCATAATTGAAAGACCTAGATGGAAGCTAAGAAAAAGACACAAGAAAGCAGTAGGAATTAGAACCTTTAGTGTGATGCCTTCTACTAGACACAAGTACTACTAAGGGTTGCAATCCAAAAAACCTAGGTATCAATAACCAAAAGTTAGGAATTGGCTTATCTAGAGTAGTTGCGTCAGACAAAGGACTGTGCCCATATCAGAACACTCTAGGAATTCTAGAAGTTATTCTGACTCCAAACATTTTGTTTGCTCGACATGCCAGAAATGTGTCTTTAATGAAAATCATGATTCTTGTGTAACAAAATTCCTGAATGAAGTCAACTCACGTGCTAAGGTTCCATCCATTTCGACACAACGAGATACAAACCCGTAGAGCAAACAAGTGTTGCAAAGAAACCAGAAAGACAGATCCCAAAAAGACATAGGTCTTCAATAAAAAAGACTTCCGTTGTGCATGAGAAAACAATGACTCCTAGATCTTGTCTTAGGTGGAAACCGACGGGTAAAATTTTCAAGACAGTTGGTCTTAAGTGGATTCCTACTGGAAAGATATTAACCTCTAGCACAACCAAGGTTGACAGTGAACCCATAAATAGTTCAAATGACGATATCATAAACCAGTATGATGCAAAAACAAAAACTCTTGATGTTAGTGCAGGTACTACTTAACATACATGCAGGTTACATTCTTTAAATCCTACAAAGAGAAGGAATCCAAGTTTGGTTGCTGTAAAAGACTGATATCTTAAGAAACCATGGCTTCAAGAGAATTTTCATTCTGATGGCATAAGTAATGGACGTCTGTTCACAACAGTTAAGGCTCGCTCCTCTCACGACAAATGATTCTGATCATAACAGTTCAGAACTCGAAATTCTCGACCTTCGGCAATTGAACCTGTCATCGTTCAAAGGTGGTTCCATAAGTTGTTCCTCTAGCAGACAAGACAGCTACATCACGACAAGAGTTGGAATTACTATTTCACCATCACATAACATATGTTGAGGTCAACATGTAAATATTTTTTATAAAACCAATACAAAAATATAAAATTTCAAAAAGAAAATACAAATCAAGAAAATCAAAAATTGTTTCAAAAAATATTCTTTCTCAACAGGTTCTCTTGGAATCGATAACATTTCGTACCTTGAAATGTTGATTAAATATCGACACGGTCGCGGGGTAAATGAGTTTCGAAACAGGAGTTTCAATGCTTTCAAAAACATGTCATTTCTAATTTTTTTAAGGATTATGTATGCATATATCAGTACGTAACCTGACTTTCAAATAAATGAAAGTTTATCTATAAAATAACTTATCTAACACGAGAAATTCAAACTTTTCTCGGTCTTGAGCTGTTTCTTACAGACATTTAAAGTTTTAAGACTCAAGAAAAAGGGGTAGTGTACGCTTAAGTGCGCTTACCTTACGAGTTGGAAGAGAAGTCTTATAACATGATGTTTTTCAAATTTTGAACACATTTTTTCAAGAATTTCTCACATGACGATTCATAATCTTTCAAAATCGTATGTTCAACACTCCATTTTCGTGGGGGGAGTTTTTCGAAAAAACAACATTTTATGAGTTTGGATACATCATCTCTCGACCATTCTTATGGTATTTTTCAAACCATTCCCAAAAGTCTTCTTAATAACAATAAGATAAATTTTTTGATGACCAATTAAATAGAATGATAGTTATATAGACTAAGTTGTTCAACCTCAATTTTATATTCATTTTTATTAACATGGTTATTCATTTGTTTTTGTGTCTAAAACATATGTTAAATTGAGAGGGAGCAATAAGTTTATGTTTCATGTAAATCATGTTAAGTAAATTTTTTTCCCATGGTATTTCAAGACAATTTCAATCACAAAGTATTTCATAAACTAAGTGCATTATTATTTAAAAATAAGGGAGAAATGTATTTAAAAGTGATCTGAAAAATAATAGTGATCTTTATCCGACTCAAAGTGCTTGATACTCTTCGAAAGGTTTTATGGTTACCGATCTAATACCCTACACACATATTATTTCATGTACGTTTACAGAAGTCATAAGGTTCGGTAAGGTTAGGTATTTGTCTATATCAAAACCAGAAACCGGAGGGATCTACCCAAGGGACACTCCTAGTTAGAAATTGCAGTCCTAGTATGAGCTTGAGATGAATGTGTCTAGGTAAGAATGCCGACTAAGATTGAGCTAAACACTGGAACAATCAAAAACAAGGGTGTTAGTAATGACTCTGGTAAGCATTGAAGGGGTTGAAGAATGAAAAGGAAATGTCATGGATAAGGGTCTATAAGAAAGAAGCCCTCACACACGTAGGCAGGAAGAAGAAAACCGGGTCAATACATATGCTGTCAGAATCACAATGTTGATTGCTGACATTGAAGACGACATCATGGACCCAGTGATGCAATGCACAACCCTTCCCAGCCATTCGGGTTTCTCTCAAAAGAAACTTGTCTCATTTGTCACGGAGATACACACGACTTCTATTGACTTTCTCACTCCGAGTTAGTTAATATTGAATAGGTGGCAGTCTGCTCCAGCCTCCGATTACTAAAAAACCAAAACGCACTAATCGAGTCTAGAGCCAAGAGATCATCAAATAAATCTCATTAGGACACATTCCATGACAAACACTTGTTGAATATCATTAAGTTCACAAGTTGTTAACAAGAGTCCTACGCATTATCCTTATGATTGTGCCAGAACATTCAGAGTGATACTCTTCAGTATTCACAATAACGAATGGAAATCCTTCCAGTGTCATCATCAAATAGCACTGCGGTAGGTGACTTGCGAGATTCTATATGAATCAAACTTGTGTCAACTGGAAAGAAACGATGGTGCGATTCAATGTGAATCAAACTTGTTCCAGGAAATGTTTTGACGGCCTTTAATCAAAAAGATAGTTAAACAATTGATTCCTTTACCGTTGTTGTCTGCTTTGAGCCGTTAACAGGTAATGAGAACAAGCAAGCATGGTAAATCTAATACATCTGGTTAGAAGACCCTACGCTTTGAGATGAAACCCTTGTCAAGTAGATCTTTGGATTCTACCTGATCACTGGTACAATATTTATACTGTCAAACGGTCCTACGGAACCGGAGTTAATCTAACCCAAATCCGGACGAATGACAAACCATATTCGTCCACACGCTTTTTGCTAACTGTTTTATTTCAGGGATACATAAGATAGAGCATGGTGATGCCTTCATTCCAGCTGGAGTCGGATTCATTATCACTGCTCATGCTCAAATCTACTAGACATACTATATGCATTAAGATTCAAGAATCATGAAAGTCAGGAATTAAGACAAAGACTTCCGCACAAACTCTGATATACCAAGATCTTCTTCAAAGATATCAAAGTCTATCAGGGAGATTGTTCTCAAGCTTTCATGATGATGCAACGTATGAGCATGGTGGTTAAGATAAAGATTGCAGGTAGGCAAGACGATCAAGACGGAAGGATAAGATTAAAGATCCGGACGAAATTGCAAAGTCAAAAGACAATGGACAATAAGGCTAAAGATCAAAGATCACAAAGCATGAAGGAACAAGCCTACAACGTAGACATAGACAAAGATCACAAGAGCTCAACGACAAAAGCAATCTCATATTCTCAGAAGGAGTTGTCACAATGAACTCACTCGGGGGGATTGTTAGCACACAATATAGTCGAACATGAAAGTTCGTTCATTATGAATATTAAGTCTCGGTCATTAATTAATTATACGTTGTAATAGGCTAGACGGGTAAACGGGCTCTTTATGTAATCTAATCGGTCACGTGTATCGGGCGAAAGCCCAAGTAATCCCAAGCCCGGCCCGTAGAAACACCAAGGCATGAAAGCCTCTTGGTTTTAACTATAAATACCCCTCTCCAAGGATGGAGAGGGTGTTGATTCTCATTTGTTATTTTCATTGTCATGAATTAAGAACTCTTATTTTTTCTTTAAATATCTCTCCTCCAACTCTCTCTATAATTCTTCCATTTTATCTCATCTTATTTTCTTGATCATCATGGTGAAGTGAAGATTATTTTGGGTTCCGACATTAATTGTTATAATAAGAAATCACTAGCTAACAAGAAAGATCCGGAGGTCGGGGAGGATTAAACAAATGTTTAGCCATATTATTAGAGATAAAGGTGAAGGAGATGGGAAGAGTGTGTATGTTAGAGAGAGAACACACACCAACACCGTTTGCAAATGTGAACATTCACCCTCCATGGAAGTATGTGGGTAAGGGTTATTTATAGTCCTAGTGACACACAACTATTGTAGCTTGTCATTATTAGTCCCTATGTGTCACGCTATAAATGAACTAATGTAATTCCGGATATGTCACCATATTTTAAGGCTAACAATCTTCCCCCAATATGTGGACACATACGAAATTACTTACAATGTTCCCATCAGGTACAAATACAACAGAAATAAAGTCTTCCAAAGCACTTCCAAAGCTGAAGATGTCTTTCTGAGTTTCCTTGTCTTAAAAACTTGTACTCATCTTGGTTCTTCATTGTCTTTACTTGTACAGAAACCATTGTAGTTGCATGAACTGGATTAATTCCCCCCCAATCACATGCAGCATGTCTCAAAATGCTTTCTTTGACTTCCTTTTTGGCGAATTCTGAAGCTTTCTGATTCTGCTTCCCCCCAAACCAACATACCCTATCTTAAGCGATTCTGAAACTTTGAAGTGCTTGAACATTCTTCTACTTGTCATTGACGTGCACAGTGAATTTTGTAGAAGTCAAACCAACTTATGCCCTTGCTCTGTCATTCGGGTCTTGTGTGAATATTCGTTCGGGGAGTGATGCGAGAAATCTACATCAATTCTTGCTCACATATGCAATATACTCATTTTAAACCTTGCTATAGTAAAGTAGTATACACTACTTCCCATGGGAAGTTGACATTGGTAACATTAAGTCAAACTAAAGTACAAGATGTACACATTTTCCCCTATGATTGGTGCGAAACTCTCGGAAAGCATCTGTCGTGCTGTAGTCATTTATACTCGAGAAGTTCTATGTCTTAAAGCACACATCTTGAATCCCAACGAAGCATTACCTTTGTCTTCAGAAAAATCCGTAGAGGAGATGAAGCAAGAATCAAGGAAAACTTGTTATAATCAAGTCTTGTATATGAATGTTGTTGAAGACTCCTTGTGAATTTGGCCTTTGAATGTGAAGTATATTTGTCTTGAAATGCAGTGAGGGAATTGTTGATTAATCTCACCATTAAACTCTTTGGCTAACTTTACAACTCGATATCTATCGGCTTTGTTCGTGATCACTTGATGGAAGTAGGACCCGAATACAAAACTTGAAAATGAAGTAAAAAATCCCCCCAATTTGTTACTTAAGCTTTGCACTGTTGTGATTGAAGATACAGTGCAAGATTAATCTTAAAGTACTCTATACCCAACCAGAAAAAGTATAAGACGGTACAACACTCTTGAAATTTCCACATCGTCTTCTGCGTATGACACTGAGTCTACAATGTAACTCTTTAAGTGATAGTTATCCAGGTCTGCAAACCAAACCAACCTTGATGCTGGTAACTAGATAATTCAAAGGTTCTAATCATATCGTTGTTTGTTCAAGCAAGTCATCAATCGATAGATTGGGTTTAAAGAAAAGGGGTAGCAAATAGAAGGAAGTCTCGATGATGAAATAAGTAGACGCCTTCATGAAATCCAACTTCAAGCTCAAATAAGGGATACCAAATCAACTTCGTGATCACTTGTCATCGTAATCTGAATCTTTAGCCGTTTGTCATTTAGTGAATCTTATTTGAATCGTTTGTAGTGTTATGTATCATGTTTGTTGTTTGTTTTGTTTGTTGTTCAATTGTCGTTAAACTAGGACGAATGTTATTTTGAATGTCGTTAACGGATAAACATCATCTAGTCTAACTTGTCGTGATAGCATTTTATTACTCGGCTCAATCCATCATACCCGTGTTAGTCAAATAACACTATCCTAATAATCATGTTCATAAACATGTTCGGTCCAATACATGTTATAAAAACCACCGGCCCAATTGTGTTTCTATTATATCCGGCCTAATCAATCAGCCAGCCTACATCCATTTTAAACCATCTTATTGCTACGAGAGGCCCAATATGAATTAGAGATATATAGCCAACCCTAGTTACTAGCATTTACCTAATCCTCATATTCAACCGCTTCTCCTTATCCTCAGTCATAACTTCCATTTCCCATATCTTATTCACTCGATAAGCAGTCACAAAACATGAAACCATCTCATAATTTACCACAAAACCAAAGATACGACACTTAAATCTGATTTCTATCATCAGTGGCTAATGATAACATACACCTCTGTAGATCACGGTGGCTTCAAGATCCTTCCTTTTATCTTTAAAGGGTCTCAGGTAGGTATATGTTTACCATCGAACAAAGATGTGTTTATAACATGTGTTGTTATGAGACTATCTTTATTTTTCGAATATCAAAGATGAGTTAATTCATCACAGATTATGATGTTTTTGTTCAAGTAAAGAAACTTTTATAAGTTTTGTAACAAGGTTGACAGTCTGAGATCTTGTGTTTTATTAATTCGAGTCTTGTGATTGATTGTAGATGGAGTTGTTAGTGGTGATATTGTGATGATGAGTTAGTTTAGTAATTGTTGGATTTGTGGGATGTGTGGTAATTGGCTGTGATTGTGATTTTATTGTTATTGATTGTTGAATTGGTTTTGTTTTTAATTTGGTTTCTTTTTTTTCATTTCATTTTGGATTTTAGTTTGAACCTTACAATCTAATCTTTCCACTTACCAACATCTAATCATTAATTTAAAATTAAAAAACTCATTAACATACTAAACTCATTAATACCTTTAATACTCACTAATTAAAACACCATATCAACTTAAAACCTTCTTTTAACCTCCTACCCCCCCCTTTTTAAACCAAACCACCCCACACCCCCCCACCCCCCCCCCCACCCATCACCCCCACAACAAAACAAAAAAAAACAATCAAAAAAAAACTTACCAATTTCCCCCATTTAAAAAAAATCATTCCACCCATTTACCGCTGCGGTACTAGATCGGTTCCTTAAGCAAAAATGACTAGGTTCGGGTGACAAAGAAGTGAACTAGTTCGGTTCTTTCTAGCTTGATACTCATTCGGTTCACACAAGAATGAACTAGTTCGGGTTGATGAAGAATGAACTAGTTCGGTGGTCCTTGTACCTTTCTTTTGACTTCAACCAAAACAACAAAAAACCAACTGTGAGGGCAGCTAGGACCTTGGATTTGTCTTAAAGCGCAAAACAAACGATGCAAACCCTGAGTGTAACAACAAACAATAAAACATGTTATGACATTTTTACAAGAAAAAAAATAAACTAGACCTGAACAGTGTCCATGAAACTGTGGATGAACTCAATACAGAACTAGTACGAATTGTTGACATGTAACAGTAACAACAATAAACAAATGATAACAACACACCCTGCAGCTCTGAATTCTAATTTGTATAATAAGAAATCACTAGCTAACAAGAAAGATCCGGGACCGGTCGCGGGAAGGATTTGAACAAATGTGTAGCCATATTTTAGAGATAAAGGTAAAGGAGATAGGTAGCATTGTGTATGTTAGAGAGAGTAACACCACACACACATACACTTTTACAATTGTGAACTTCACCCTCTATGAAGTATGGAGGGGGTATTTATAGTTCCTAGTGACAACAAACTATCGTTTAGACTTGTCATTATAGTCCCTATGTGTCGCTATAAAATGAACTAATGTAATTCCGGATATGGTCACATATTTTAAGGCTACACCAACAAGTAAGAGTTGCTATTCGATGATTTTTCTTTTTGTTTTTTAATCGGATTTCTTATTTACATGTATTGATATGCTTATAGTTTTTGAATATATCTATGGTCTTTTTATTAATATTTTCTTAATATAATAATAGTCGAAATCTCGATTATGGTTCAGGATTATGAAACGTTTTGTAATTGAAGTTTTAACGAGGAATTAACATCTTTTGATAATGATTAAATTACTTCATTAAAAATTGTATGATTATTTTTGAGATGATGAAGCAATCACTATTCTGATAAGTTCTTTCATTCCTAATCCTAATATTAAAAATAATTTAAATACTTCACGTTTTAAAGGCTTAAGTAAATATATCGCTATATATGTCCTCGGATGCAACTTTCGATAGAGATATTGCCCTTATGGACGTTCATCGCGTAAAAGTGGTGATGATTTTTCTATTTGTTTAGTTGTTAGAGTGTTGTTACGGGGTTTTTACTTAAGTCGATAGGCACCTTTATTATGGCACATAATTCGGCGTCGTCGAGGGTATGGCCGTAGTCGATGACGAGCTTGTTCACTCCCATAAAGCTTCTTGTTGACATGCACTTTTTGGCTGGGACGTATTCGGCTTCGGTCGTGGAGTACAAGGGCCGTTTGTTTCTTAGCGAATCAAGATGTTAAACAACATCCCATGACCATACAAGCACCACTAGTGCTTTTGCGATCAACGTAATCGCCCGCGTGGTCAGAGTCGGCATAAACTATAGTTTCTATTCCGGTACCCTTCGGATACCATAATCCTAATTGACTAGTTCCCCTAATATACCTAAATATACGCTTAATGGCTTCTAAATGGGGTATCAGTCTCTTGTAGTCTTAGGATTTTCTTGGAAACGAAGCACATAAGCAAATATTAAACATATAGCGGCCTACTTGCAGTTAAATAAAGTAAACTTACTAATCATACCTCGATATTTAGAGCTATCACGGAGTCGGCGTCATCGTTTTAGTGGTTTGATATCCGTTGACCTCGGCGCGTCTTGTTGGTTTGGAATTCTTCCAATCAATTTTTCTTTAACATCTCCTTGATGTACTTGGATTGATTGAAAAATATTTCGTCTTCCATTTGTTTGATTTAAAGACCCAAAAAGAAGTTTAACTCGCCCATCATACTCATCTCAAACTGTCGTGTCCTGATTTTTCGAAAATTATCAACAAGTTTTTGTTTAAAGTACAATCATTCGCGCAAAAAAACTGAATTTATATTTAATGATCTTCATGTTTTGATAATAACAAATATAATGTCATACTACGTAAACAAGTTATTTAGTCGAAAGTTTACTTGACGCCGACAATCACTTAAGGTATAAATATGACATTATTAAACATAGTTAATGGATCAAAGAAAAATATTATATTTGCATAAATTTTCTAATCGTATGATTTAAGCTAACACATGATTAATTATAAGCTAGTTATATTAATCATGTAAGACAAAATAAGATTAACCATAAGTGGAAACAATCTTTCCAAATCTTCCCAAATCTAGAAAATCTTTCCTTATTGGTGATAAGAAATATTTTTATCTAGAGAATCATTAAAACTAGTTTTAATAAGTACAAAACAATATTTTGTATAGATTTGAGGTTAATCACAAAATGACAAATTTAGTCCCAGCTCCTCCCACGGATCTACCAAAAGCACTAGACGGATACAGGAGTCGCACGTTTGGTTCCCCTAGGACAGTTTTGAATTTTAAAAGGTTGCCTATAAATACCAATCTCATTCCTTCATTTTATTTGCACTCTTGAAAAATTTTCTCTCCATATATTTTATCTTTTATATATTCTTGATTCATTATACTGTTACATAATCCATTTACAAGTGATCAAATCATCTCCATCTTTAGTGAGAACACTCAAGAAGACGTTAAGCCTTCAGTGTTAAATAGTTTGGTTTTTGTGTATACGTTTTGTGTAATCATTCATCTTTATTCTTGTGTTGTGTGTTGTGTGTTATCTATGTGTATGATAGGTTAGTATTTAGGCCTCAATATACATTTGTGTTGTTAATTGTGTTCATCGCAAGTGAACTCGGTATTAGCCTTTGTACCGGAGAAAAGTGTAAGCGACGTGTTTGTACGGTTTCTCAGTCTAAAGGGGAGCTTGTTGATTAGTGAAGAATAACTCTCAAGTTGGGGTACTTGGGGAGTGGAGTAGAGCAAAGGGTGCTTCGTAGCCGAAACCACTATAAATATTATGTTATCGGTTTGTCTTTATTATCTTTACTGCTTACATTCATAGATTGTTTTATTTACTTATTGAATTGTATCATATACACTTGTGTATATCTCTTGAATTCACATAAGTCGACAATCTAAGTTTTAATTTTAAAACGGTAAAAACTATTCAACCCCCCTTCTAGTTTCCATAATTGGTATCAGAAGCCAAGGTCACCCAAGATCTTTAACGTATATTGTACATTAAAGCTTGAATCGATCTATGGATTCGGATAAATATCTAGAAGGGCAATCTATGCAAAAACCACCTCTTTTTGAAAGCGATCATTTTATTTATTGGAAAAATAGATTTGAAACTTATGTGAAAGCAAAAGATTTAGATCTTTGGCATATTATCTTGAATGGTGATTTTCCGCCGGTTGCTAGAAACAAAGAAACCCAAGTTTTAGAAACGGTTCCTTTTGAACAACAAGATGATGATCTTAAAAAGAAACTTGCTAAAAATAATGAAGCTAAAATGGTTCTTTATAATGCTTTACCTAAAAAGGAATATGAAAGAATTTTTATGTGTAAAACGGCTAAAGATATTTGGCAATCATTGTTAATCACACATCAAGGTAATAGCCAAGTAAAGGATAATAAAATTGATCTTCTTGTTCAACAATATGAACAATTTACTATCCTTGAAGAAAGAATTCTATGATAGCGGGTTTTTGCTAGATTTAACACTATTATTATTCGTCTTAAAGCTCTTGTGGAGGCTTTTCTTAGAAGAATATGTTAGAAGTTTCTTAGGGCTATAATCCCTAAATGGAGAGAAAAGTAAGACGATTGAAGATCGAAAGATTTTGTTCACTAGCTCTGACGGTTATCGGCAATCTAAAAGTACATGAAGTGGTCATGGAAAAAGATTCCGAAATTTATAAAGGCAAAAAAGGAATGGAATTAAGTCCTTCGCCTTGAGCTTAAGAAAAAGTCTAGTGATGATGAAACTTCGACATCGGAAGCGATGAGGAAGAATATGCTATGGCCGTAAGGAACTTTAAAAAGTTCTTTAGAAGAAAGGGTAAATTTGTTCGGCAACCAAGAGAAGAAAAGAAGTCATTCCGACAAAGAAGTGAGAGAAAGGAAAAAAGAGTTGATCGGAACATGTTTTAGATGCGGTGATCCAATCATCTCATTGGCGATTGTCCAAAAACATCTTTGCAACAAAGATCACAGTTTCATTGAGGTTCTTGGAGCGATAGCGGGAGCTTAACGCCGAAGACAACCAACGCGAAACTTGTCTATGGCTCAATCGTATTTAGGTAACTCTTATCTCTTCTTGCTCTAGTGATATGCATTTTCTTGATAATGATAATATGCAAACTTGAATATGATAGCTTATGTTAAATTAGCTTAAAAATCATTAACAATAATAAAATTTTAAAAACTAAAAGAGAATTTTTAGAAAAAGAAATTTTAGAACTAAACGAGAAAATTAAGAAATTGAGATAAGTAAAGAAATTGAAATGTCGTGTAAATTCGTTGGATGATCTCTAATTTGGAAAACGCCAAACTATAACGAAAATCAAAGTTAAATTTGTTACATTTGATAAAATGCTAATTCCTAAGAGAAAATGTTATAAACAATCAAAAGTCACCTAGTTGCAAAATAGGTCTTGGATTTGATGCGATAAATGCTTTGGTCAAAAGCCTGAAAACTAAAACATGAGTTTGATGGTTTGTCCGCTGAAAAAGTGACGGACGAATCCACCATTAAAGGGCACAGATCCACCTTACCTGGATCCGTGAGTCGCAAAGATAGCGAAAAAGGGAAAGAACACGTTTTTAGTCCACATATGTCTTCTAGATCGGATTTTGTTATTACTAGGAGAAACTAATACATTAATAGCATTGATGTGTCAAAGCACACCGTTTTAAACACCACACTCAAAAGCGGTATGGTATATGTCAAATCGAGTCTAGATCGGAAAACCCTCCAACTAGGAGAAAAACATTTTTCTCAACAAGCTACAACATTCTCAATTAGGAGAAACTCTAGAATCCTGAGTCATCAAAACTTCTATCCTATGAATTGGAACAACCAACAAAATCAAGGCTTTGTACATATGGGAAATTGTATCCATTTTAATATCCCAATCAATTGCAAGGGATGTACAACACTAACATTTTCGGACCCATGAGATATTGGGGGTACAAACACTTGAAATTTGTTTTCAGTTGAAATAGGTATGCTTGAGAACATGCTTGGAACCGGATGAGTGGATCAAAGATAGTGGTTTCTCCAAACATATGACCGGTAACAGAGTTTATCTTACATACAAAGAATATGACGAAGGTAATGTTAGTTTTGAAGTAAATTAAAAGGAAAGATCATAGGTAAAGGTACAATCTTAATGACTCCTCTCAACTACTATCTATTGATAGAACACGTAAATAATTAGCATTCAATTTTACTTTGTGTCGGTCAAATTTGTGACATAAGTGTCAAGTATTTATTCCACCGAAGATGGTAGTGAAATAATTAAAGATGGTAAAATTATAGGAAACGGATTAGGAAAAACGGTTTGTACGTAATGAAATTAGGAAATAAGTCTCAAGACAAATTATGTCTCGCCTGGTGTGGATAACTTACCTTATGGATAGAAGACTTAGTCCGCAAATTGCGTTTAATTCAATTCGTTGTCATCTGACGGAATTAGTTAGAAACTACCTAACTAAAAATATGATAAATATTTTTGTGATGCTTGTAAGAATTAGGAAGCAACTACTAAAGTCATAAAAGCTAAAATATGGTTTTCACTAATAGATGTTTAGAACTATTACATATGGACCTTATTTGGTCTCTGCAATAAACGCTATGGAGTTAATTTTACACCTTAGTTATAGAAGATGATTTTCTAGGTAATACTTGGGACAAGATTTCTAAAGACTAAAAATGAAGCCTTTGAGAAATTTGAAATAATAAGTAGGAAAATTCAAAATTAACTAGGTAGTTCTATAATAGCCATTAGAACGGATCATGGTCGGGAATTTGACAATGAGGTACAATTCAGAGCTTATTGTGATGCACTAGGCATTACTCATAACTTCTCGGCTACAGTACTCCATATATCAAATGAGATTTGTAGGAGTAGAAGAAAGAATAGGACCTTACATAGATGTTCAGGACCCATGCTTATGATCAGGTCAATACATAAAAGTTTTGGTGTAATGCCGTTGATACGTCAACTTATATATTAAATAGAATATTAATTCGACCAATACTAGAAAAAACTCCTTATGAAATATTTTAGAGGTAGGAAACCTTCTTTAAAAATATTTTTAAGTATTTGAAAGCAAGTGGTTCATCTTGAATACTAAAGACCATCTAACCAAGTTTGACCCAAAGTCATACGAAGGTGTTTTTCTAGGATATTATGAAAATAGCAAAGCTTATGTTGTATTAAATAAACACACAATGAAAGTCAAAGAATCACTCAACGTGACATTTGATGAAAGTCCTCCTCCTACCAAATTATCACCATTGGTTGATGATGATGTTGGTGAAAAATAATCCATTAGAACGAATACCAAAATAGTAAATACTAATAATGAAGAAGATGAGTCGATAGAATTTAAAGAAATCGTTAACATTAAACGGACGTCGCAAAATCATCCACTTGATCAAGTCATAGGAAATCTTAATCAAGAACTTAAGATCTCAAGCCACAAAATCATAGTACTTTCTTTTGCTTTATGATCAACAATAAAACTAAAAATGTTCAATGAAGCATTAAACAGATGAAAAGTAGGGTTGTAGCTATGTAAAAAGACTAATCAATCGTAGTATATGACGTTTGCGGAATTAGTCCCTTTACCTATAAGTCAATCCGTCATAGGAACAAAATGGGTCTTTAGAAATAAATTAGATGAAAATGGTATTGTATCTAGAAACAAGGCTCGTTGGGTATCACAGGTTATAATCAACAAGAAGGTATAGATTACAATGAATCATATGCTCCGGTAGCTAGGCTAGAGTCAATTTGGAATAATTCGTGCTATTGATTGTGCAATGATTTTAAAATTATATCTAATGGATTTAAAAAGATGCTTTTTGAACGGTTTTATAATCGTAAAGAGGTCTATGTTGATCAACCTCTGGGGTTTATTGATTTCAAAAACCAAACTTGTGTATAAGAATTAAGAAGCTTTTATGTCGTACGCAAGCTCCTTAAAGCTTGTATGATAGACTAAAAGCATTTCTGATAAAACACGAGTATTGTATTCAATGGGAATGGTCGATAACACACTTTTTACTAAGAAATCAAAGGTCCATCCACCTATCATTGTTAAATATTTGTTAGACGACATTATATTGGTTCCACGAGTCAAACTTGTGTAACTGTTTTGCGAATATCATGCCCAGGCGAGTTTGAGATGAGTATGATGGGCGAGTTGAACTTCTTCTTGGGTCTTCAAATCAAATAAATGGAAGACGGAATATTTTTCAATCAATCCAAGTACGTCAACGAGATGTTAAAGAAGTTCGGCTTAGAAGATTCTAAACCAACCAAGACACCGATGTCAACGGAGATCAAGCTTACTAAGGACGATGAAGCCGACTCCGTGGATAGCTTTAAATATCGAGGTATGATTGGTAGTTTACTTTATTTAACTGCAAGTAGGCCCGATATTATGTTTAGCGTTTGGTTATGTGCTCGTTTCCAAGAAAATCATAAGACTACCCATTTAGAATCCGTTAAGCGTATATTTAGGTATATTAGAGGAACTAGTCACTTAGGATTATGGTATCCGAAAGGAACCAGAATAGAAACTGTAGTTTATGCCGACTTCGACCACGCGGGCGATTACGTTGATCGCAAAAGCATTATTGGCGTTTGTACGTTCATGGGATGTTGTTTAACATCTTGGTTCGCTAAGAAACAAATGGCCCTTGCTATCTCCATGACCGAAGCCGAATACGTCTCCGCCGAAAAGGCATGTCAACAAGCACTATGGATGAAACAAGCTCTTATCGACTACGGCATACGCCTCGACGATGTTCTAATTATGTGCCACAATAAAGGCGTTATCGACTTAATTAAAAACCCCATACAACACTCTAGTACTAAACATATAGAAATCCGTCACCACTTTCTGCGCGATAATGTCTAAAAGGGCAATATATCTATCGAGAAAGTTGCATTCGCAGATAATATAGCCGATATATTTACTAAGCCTTTAAAACGTCAAGTATTTAATTATTTAAGATTAGGATTAGGAATGATAGAACTAATCATGGATAGTGATTCTCCATCATCTCAAAAATAATTATAAGCGGAAATTTGATGTAGTAATTAATCATTATTCAAAAGATGTTAATTCGCATTACAAATTCTAATTACAAAACTTCTGATTGTGAACATAATCAAGAATATAATTTTATTAGATTAAGAAAATATCAATAAAATGACCAAGATATCTTCAAAATTTACATGTATGGTCAATACATGAAATTACAAAATCGATTGAAAAAGACGAAAAGAACAATCATCGAATTGCAACTCACACTTGTGTTGATGATGTTTTGTTGAGTCTAAATGTTCATAAATAATTATGTTATTAGTAATGGTCAAACTTATGCTAAAATATAACACACTCCTAGAGGATCGACTACGTTGGAATTCCATCAAAAATTCATGACAAGTTGCACGGTTCACTCAAAACTTGGGCGTCGACTCCAAAAATTATATCACATACCCCTAATAGTATGTATAACACATTCCAATTGTCAAAAACACAACACCATGTCTCAATTTGACTAAAA
>BQNB010105832.1:0-23521 GCA_026074375.1 Tanacetum coccineum | reverse complement strand
AAGAAAATCCTAAGACTACCCACTTAGAAGCCGTTAAGCGTATATTTAGGTATATTAGGGGAACTGCCCACTTAGGATTATGGTATCCGAAAGGAACCGGAATAGAAACTGTAGTTTATGCCGACTCTGACCACGCGGGCGACTACCTTGATCAAAATAGCACTTGTGGCGTTTATACGTTCATGGGATGTTGTTTGACATCTTGGTTCGCTCAGAAACAAACTACCCTTGCTATCTCCATGACCGAAGCTAAATACGTCCCGCCGAAAAGGCGTGTCAACAAGCACTATGGATGAAACAAGCTCTCATCGACTACGACATATGCCTCGATGATGTTTCGATTATGTGCGACAATAAATATGCAATCGACTTAAGTAGAAACCTCGTACAACACTCTAGAACTAAACATATAGAAATCCGTCATCACTTTCTACGCGACAACGTCGAGAAGGGCAACATTTCTATCGAGAAAGTTGCATCCGAAGATAACATAGCCGACATATTAACTAAGCCTCTAAAACGTGAAGTATTTAATTATTTAAGATTAGGATTAGGAAGGATAGATCTCATCATGGATAGTGATCTTCCATCCCTCCAAAATTAATCGTAAGCGGAAATCTAGTGAGGTAATTAATCATTATTCAAAAGATGTTAATTCTCATTGCACGTTCCAATTACAAACTTAGATCATGAACATAATCGAGACTAGAATTTTACTAGATCAAGAAAACATCAATAAAATGACCATAGATGTTTTCAAAATCTACATGTACACCATTAGTGGTCAATACATGAAATTACGAAATCAATTGAGAAAGGCAAAAAAGACAATCATCGAATTACAACTCACACTTGTGTTGATGATGTTTTGTTAAGTCTAAATGTTCATAATGCTTGTGTTATTAGCAATTGTCATAAATATGCTAAAATATAACACACTCCTAGTAGGATCGACTATGTTGAAATTCCATCAGGAAATTCATGACAAGTTGCACGATTCATTCCAAACTTAGACGTCGACTTTGAAAATTGAATCACACACTCCTAGTAACATATATAACACGATCCAATTGCCAAAAATATGACACCATGTTCCAATTTGGCTAAAAACCAACTCAGTATGTTTTTGAGAATATCACGGATCCACGGATCCAGTATAAGGAGATCCGTCCTACGTAGTAGGATCGGTGTGTCAGAAAAAGCGGGTACTTACCAGGTTTAAACCAATTGGGACCACATAAACTATTATCCAAACATAACCCACGAACCAAACACCAAAAACCCTTAATTAAAACTTATAAAAATCAGCAATTGGAGCATAAAAACACAAAGATTATCAACAAATCATCAATCATAAACAACTATTGTAAGTGATTTTATCTTATTTTCTCTTTAATTTTGAGTTTAGGGTTTTGATTTTATACAAACCAAATTTTGGGGATTTTTATTTTTCGTGGAATTTTCGCACAATCAGGACTAGGATATAGCAATGTACAACTTCTATGACTCCCATAGATACTAAGATTGCATAATTGAAGTGATTAGTGAAAATCAAATTTTGACAAAAACCTCAAAATTATGTTTTTCGAATAAAACCTCACGTCTAGGAATTTTTCAAAACAAGTGTTGTTTAACTACATTGTTAATACAACACAAAAACATTTTTATCATGCATTGTATCTCAAGAATGTTAATACGAAGTGCATAATTCATATGCATTTTTCGATTCATTCGATTAGAGCAATATCAAACATAGGTTGTGCGTTAAGGTTTGCTTATTACTAAGTATTCCTACTATTTTTCTTTTGTTCGAGTCAAGCAAACCGCACATCCATATTTTGTCCATATAGTCACACACATAGAAACATCTACATTATTTTTTGTTTAGTTTATTTAGTCTTTTTAATTTGACCTATAGGTGAAATCATGCCACAACTTAACCAAATGGATTACAAACGCACTAAAGCTTATCTACCTAGAATTCATCGCTCAAAAGCAATGGATGAAGAAGATAGAGAATCCTACCACCGTCTAGAAGGTCGTCTCTTCCATGAAGGAAGACTCGTCACTCCATCTTTCATTAAAGCAAACAACATGTTTCCAACTTTTCAAGTCGTAGGTCTCGAGCCTTTTCTCACTATTGATGAACCCATTTATCCTTGATTCGTAACTCAATTCTACCATAGTCTTAAAGTCAAAAGAGATGAGGAAAATAATCCTTACATTGAATTCAAGCTTGGTCAATTCACTTTCGAGTTAGATACATCTCAACTCTCTCGAATCTTTCAAACTCCAAAAGTTCTAGAAACCTTTTACACAAGTAAATGGTCACTAAACTCTCTTGATGATCTTCCTAATAGTCGTTTCTTTGGCCCTAAGCATGACCTTGTCAGAAATAACATCACCATTCCTAGAACCACTCAAACCCAACTTCAAAGAGACCCCAACAAACTCCATACAGATGATCTTCATCCCGAACTTAGGGGATGGGAACTCTTCCTTAAAGAAAATTTCTTTTGCACCATTGGTAATAGGGATCACATAAACACATGCACCGCTTACATGCTTTACTACCTAACCATCAAAAGAAAATTCAACTTTACCTCCATGATTCTTTACCAAATGGAGGAAGTCAAGAAAAATAACAATGCTCCCATGCCATTTGCTATGCTCTTGACTAATCTCTATAAACACCTCCTCCGAACAAACCCTTAAGCCATTGTCCCACCTCATAGGTTCACGTTACATGAACGTGTCATAAATCCTTTGGACATTTCAAGGAATCCTATCAAGGAAAAGGGAAAGAGAGTAGCTTCTCCCTCGACCTCCTCTTCTTCATCTTCATCGTCCGATGGAAATGAAGTTCCATCATTATTAGAATTTTATGAGGAACTATCCGCCAATGAGGACCTAACTGATGCACAAAGAGAAAAGAGAGGAATGTTTAAATGCTTGAACCGTTACTTCGACACCATCACCAAGTATTTAAAGAATAAAAAATGATTGATGCATGTATGTTAGTTTTATGTGGTTGTTTACTATTCGTGTTACGGATATATGATTAGGATAATGCTTCTCATGAATATTGGTTTATGTATGTTGAACTAATTATAACTATGTTATGAATTGTCATGCTTACATGCTAGTTTGTTAGAGTTTTGGCTGCAAAAATGCAGTTCTTGTCACATTTTTGGATGTCATGGATCCATGGATCCACCATATGGTAGATCCGTTTGTTGTTTAGGTAGATTCGTTGGTCACCAAGCCAGGCATCAAAACTTGAATTTTCTTGATTTTTAACTTTTTCTACTTTATCTTATAATCATGCTATATGATATTATGTGGGATTTTAAACCTTAGGATAAAACATGTTTTCCATATAATCTAAGAACCATTATACAAAACACTTCACCACTTTCATCCTTATAATCACCATCCTTAAACCCATTTCTCTTCACATCTCACACAAATCATACATACATCTCACTTATTCTTCACCATGACTAGTTCATCCAAGACAAGTTCACCCAACTTCAAAAGAAAAACCTTACGTTGGGTAGTTAAAACACCTACCTATGTCAACCTTGATTTCTCAAGTGAGGAACACCAAAATGTAAAAACACCATCACCACCTCCTACAAAGAAATCTCTTTCACCACCAAATGCTCCATTCAAATCCACCTCTAGTAGAAGCACTCACTACACATCATCATCATCTCCAAGTAAGTCACCCATACCAACACATGTTGCTCTTCCACCTAAACTCCGTTTTGTCATCCTAATAAAACTTAAACCTTAAGAACTTCCACCATAAACTTTGTCACCAAATGACCTTTATATATCAACCGTAAACAATTAGCCATCGAGCCCTTCAAATCCTTCCCCACCACCACATATCTCAAGACCACCACCCAGATTTCCAAATCCACCACCCGGATTTGAACCACGTTTACCACCTTAACCATTGTTTGTTAGCGTTAACAACAATACACCTCACCTCCACAACAATGTACCTCAACTTAAAAACACTTACAACTTACCACTAAATCTTGGAAATCAAGATTTTCTCAACCCTCCAACCAACATCTTGGACTTTAGTCATCCAAATGACATGCCATATCTCCACAACATGTTGTGTCAATGTTGTAGCACCACTAGGCATGAAATCTAAATGCTTAGAAACCGGATAAACTACATGTTCTCCTACATCCGGCACCACCTTGGATCTTCATCCAATCCACCATACTTTCCACACTAAATCTTCTTTCGTGGTTCCTCAACCCTTTGGATTATATGGGAGACAAGATTTTATCCTAAGATTTAGGATTTTTAGTTGTTTTATTTTCTAGTTTATTTTTTTGTCTAATGAGCTTTAAAGCCAAATTTTTTATTAATTTCTCTTATAATGAATTTAACATTATTGAAATTGTTGTGGTGATTCTTGATTGGTTATTATGATATATATGCATGTGTTGTTGCCATATATATATTTGCTTGTCTATTAACTTTGTTTTGTAGCACGCATCCATAGCTCGATACCTTGATGCCCTAAGCAAGGGGGAGCATACACCAAGGGGGAGCACTTACAATATGATCTTTATATTTTTACTTTGCATTCGTCACCAAGTCACTTAGCATTCATCAAAACAAGACTTGCAAGGCACGCCTCTACAACACTTTTTGCTTCGACAAAAAGGGAGAGAAGATATGTAAACTCGTCCACTAAATACTTATTTAGTAACTTTTATTTCATATGAGTTTATATTTTGTCATCATCAAAAAGAGGGAGATTGTTAATACAAATATCCGCGCAAGAACGATATTTATATTTAATGATCTTCATGTTTGGATAATAACAAATATAATGTCATACTACGTAAAAGTTTACGTAAACAAGTTATTTAGTCGAAAGTTTACTTGACGACAACAAATCACTTAAGGTATAAATATGGCATTATTAAACGTAGTTAATGATCAAAGAAAAATATTTTCTAATGCATCTAAACTTAATCATTTGCATAAACATCTTCTAATCAAATGTTTTAAGTAAACACATGATTAATAATAAGCTAGTTATATTAATCATGTAAGACAAAATAGGATTAACTATAAGTGGAAACAATCTTTCCAAATCTTTCTAAATCTAGCAAATCTTTCCTTATTCGTGATAAGAAATATTTTACTTCTAGAAGTATCTAATAAACTAGATTTTTAAGTACATAAGAATATTTTGTTAAGATTTGAGGTTAATCACAAAATGACAAAAGCTGTCCTAGATGCAACCCACGGATCTAGCAAAACCAAAGGACGGATCCAGGTAATGATGGATCCGTGGATCTGTGCGTACAACTGGTTGGGACAGATTTTGAATTTCAAATGTTGCCTATAAATAGCAACCTTAAGTCTTCTTTGTAGACAACTCTTCACAAATATTTTTCTCTTTAGCTTTTATCATTTTCATATTCTTTGATCATTATACTTGCTTCATAATCTATTACAAGTGATCAACTCATTCCACTCTTTATTGGAGAACACTAACGAAGACGTGAAGCTTCAAGTGTTATTAGTTTAGTTATGTCATCACGGTTGTGATAATCATTTATCTTGTATCTCTTGTGTTGTGTGTATCATATGTGTATGATAGGTTAGTATTTAGTCTACAAAATACGTAGTGTGTTAGATTGGTTCTATCTCAAAGTAGAACTCGGCATTCAGCTTAGTACCAGAAAAAGTGTAAGCGACGTGTACGATTTTCTTCGCCTTAAGGGAGCTTGTTGACATAGTGAAGATAACTCTCAAGTTGGGTACTTGAGGAGTGGAGTAGGGCGAAGAGGAGCTACGTAGTCGAACCACTATAAATTATTGTGTCATTGGTTTGATCTTTCCTATCCTTACTTGTTTATACTTCATAGATTACTTATTTATTTATTTATTGCATCGCTATCATATACACTTGTGTATATCTCTTGAGTTCACATAAGTTTACAATCTAAGTTTTATTTATAAAATGGTAAAAACTATTCAACCCCCTTCTAGTTTCTACAAATAGGTTTTTTGGATAAAGGAGAATTCCCTGGCAGAATATATAAATCACACCAAAGAATCATTAAGTACAATGAAATGTGGCTGAAATACCACATAAACTTGAAGCACAACGCTCGAACATCCCTAAGTCGAGAGTGACATGCCACACACCGACCAAACTAGCTAAACACATTAACAATAGCACCAATAAGAAAAAACTACATATTCCCAAAGCTGTTCATCAGGAGTAATAGTAAGCCAATTGATACTACCTCCTTAAGAACCTCCCAAGAAACATCCAGTGGGAAAAACCTTGGAGGAGGATAAAAGATACAAATCTCAATTGGCACTCCAATCTCGAACCATACACAACCACGAACAATGAAGAACCATTCATTAACCAATAAGGTATGAAAGCATCTGGCAATCGTTGTTAATCACACATCAAGGTAATTGCCATAGTAATGGATATAAATTGATCTTCTTGTTCAACAATATGAACAATTTACTATCCTTGAAGAAGAATCTATTGATAGTGGTTTTGCTAGATTTAATACTATTATTACTAGTCTTAAGGCTCTTGATGAAGGTTTCTCTAGCAAGAACTATGTTAGAAAGTTTCTTAGGGCTCTACATCCTAAATGGATAGCAAAGGTCACGGCGATTGAAGAATCAAAAGATTTGTCATCACCCAAACCTTTTTTTAATAAGTTCCTTGACGAGCTCATCGGCCAATCTAAATGTACAATAAAGTTGTCATGGAACAAAGGATTCCGAAATTCTATAGAGGCAAAAGGAAAGAATTAGTCCATTGCATTGAAAAGCTAAGAAGAGTTAGTTATGACGAAACTTCGACCTATAGAGCGATGACGAAGAAATATGCTATGGCTGTTAAGGAACTTTAAGTTCTTTAGAAGAAAGGGTAAATTTCTTAGGCAACCAAAAGAAGAAAAGAAGTCATTCTGACAAAGGAATGAGAAGAAAGGAAAGAGTGATCGGAAATTCTTTAGATACGATGATCAAAATCATCTCATTAGCGATTGTCCAAAACCTCCTCGCAACAAAGATCAAAAGGCCTTTATTGGAGGTTCTTAGAGTGATAGCGAAAATAAAGCCGAAGACAAAACCAACGATGAAACTTGTCTCATGGCTCAATCATCAATGAGGGTTTCTCTTGTCTCTTCACACTCTAGTAGATAATGCCTTCTTATTTTTGATGACGTAGCATGCAAATTGAATATGATATTTATGTGAAATTAGATTAAGAATCATCAACACATAAACAAAATTTGAAAACTAAAATAGATCTTTTGAAAAGTGATTTTAGAGTTGACAAGGGAAAAATTAAGAAACTGAGAGAAATAAGAAATTTTCGTTATGTGTGAGTAGTTTTCTGTCAAGAACTTAAGTTCAGAAAACGCCAAACTTAAGGAAATCAAGTTAAATTTGTAAATTAGATTAAAAAGTGCAATTTCACTAAGAGAAATGTTAAATATTAAAGTCACCTAGTTGTAAATAGGGTTTAGGATTTGATAGTAGTAAAGCGTCAACAAGCAGAACACAACCCATTAGCTTTGTTGGGTCATCCATTAAAAACGCAACCGACGGATCCACCATAAAAGTGCACGGATCCACCATCCCTGGATTCGTGGATTCGCCGAGTTGCCAAAAATTAGCAGAACACGTTTTTAGCCCACCTATGTCTTCGAGATCGGATTTTGTAATTACTAGGAAGAAACTAATACATAGTAAGATTAAAGAGTCAATGAAACCATCTTCCAAACCAACTCTCAAGAGTGGTTTAGGTTATGTCAAAACCAGAGACGTCTAGGTTAAAAACTCATTCCACCTAGGAATAAATAATTCTTCTCATCAACAGAACAACACACATCAACTAGAAGAAACTCTAGCCAGATCCAATTTTACCCAAAATTTTATCCTTTGTATTGGAATAAACATCAAAATCAAGGTTTATGTACATATGGAAATTACATTCCAGTTCAATATCCCAACTAATTGGCAAACAAATGCAAGGATTGTACAACACTAACATTTTTGGAACCATGAGATATTGGGTACAAGCGCTTGAGATTTACTTTTGAATTAATTTGGTATGCATGAGAAACTTGCTTAGAGACGGACGAATAGATAAAAAGATAGTGGTTTCGCAAACAATTATGATGGGAAATAAAAGTTTGTTTCTCAAACTATAAAGCATACGATGGATGGGGTAATTTTGTCTTTGGAAGTAACTCTAAAAGGAAAGATCTTGGCAAAAGTTGCGATTTCAAATAACTCTCTTTTACTATATCTAACTTCGTACACGTAGATAAATTTTATTTAATTTTTTAGTGGTCGGTCATATTTGTATGATAATAGTGTAGTGTCTTATTTACGAAGAAGGCAGTGAACTACTTAATGATGGTAAAAATTCAGAGGGGGGGGGGTAAATGGGAGTAGAATAACGGTTTATATGTTAATGGAAATATGAAATAAAGTCTACAAGGAACAAATTATGTCTCGCCACGGTAGTGGATAATTCTACCTTATGGCATAAAAGACTTGGTCATGCAAATATGTGTTTAATTCAATCTTTGTCATCCAAAGAATTAGTTAGAAATCTACCTAAGCTAAAATATGATAAACAATTTGTGTTGCTTTGCAAAATTGCGGAAGCTAAGGCCCATGTAAGTTGTAAAGCTAAAAATTACGGTTTCTAATTAAATGATGTCTAGAACTATTACATATGGATTTATTTGGTCCATTCACTATTAAAAGTTATGGAGTGATAACGCTCAAATTATACATATTTTTATATGCGTTATCTATGCTTTTATGTGTATTTATTGATTAATTATAAGAACTTTCGATACTTGATCGAGTATATTTACTATTGTAGGTTCTAGTAGTCGTTCTCGTGGAAGGAAGAAAAGATACACGAAGAAATGGAGATTAAAGAGAAGTAAACTCAAACTCCTATGCTTCCCGACAACCTGTTTACTGTTTTGGTCATAACATCGGTCATACGATATCGGATTAGATGCAATTCTGGGTGACCACGTGTGCGAAATTAAATTATCTCCCAGCTTTTGAAATTGGCCAAGTTTGGCAATGCCTTAATGTATGCAGCAAAATTCAAAAAAAGTGCGGGACACATTTTTTTCTGCCAGTAATGAATGCTCTTAAAAATGAGATTGGAATTCATTGCAAATAACTATCACTTGCCTTCTAGATCCTTCTTTCTCTAGCGTTTTTGGCCTCCATTTAGCATAATATATATAGATAATCATTTTCCTCATATTATCTACACAATTCATTCTAACCTCTACAACTAACTTAGAGAGGGATGAAAATAAATGATCGTGGCTTGACAACCAAGGATCAAAACACACCTTCAAACCACCATCACCACCATCGATGTAACCCTTGCGGATTTTCTAGTTTCGTAATGTGCAATTTTAGTCCTTTGACTTTTTGACTTTTACTGTTTCCGTCAAAACAGTTACCGTATTAACGGTAGTCAATCTACATTTTCATTGGTCAATAAATCTTTTATTTCAGATATTAAACCTTTTTAGAGGTTTACAATCTTATTTGATCACTATCCAGGAGGTTGTCTCGCAAACGGCTTAAAATGTCAAACAACGCGTTCCGGCACGTCAAAAATTATCAATACAAAATCTAAGGCAAATTAACTATAAAACATGTCATGTGAATATTCCAAGTTCATGCAAAAGTGATTTTAAACTCATTAAATGACTTTGGAAAACTTCGGCGTAACATTTTTAAATTCTATGAACAATGAGTATTATGAAAACCAACTACAAAAACAAAGCTACCCGAGACCTCCTGGAATTCCCTAACGGATCGAACCCTCTAGGAGACAAGAAGGCTTAATTTTAGGGCCTTGGTCTCCTAAGTTTCTTGCATAACTAGATATTTTTCCACACAATTCCTCATTTCAAACAAACACACAACAAAATCTATTTTTTTCTCTCCTTATCTCTCTTGGTTCGTCCAAAAATAAACACACACACAAATCCATAAATTTTAACACACACACAAATCCATAAATTTTCCAACTTTGATAAAAAAACATGAAGGTTTAAGCGTATTGGGTTGATTCTAAAAGGTTTGGGTAATGGAAAAACAACGTTTGGGTTGTTTGGTTTCGTGTCGATCTCGTCTTTAAAACCCTCTTTTTGTAAGTCATCAAATTTCAATTTAACTTATACTTTTATATACCTAATGATGCATAGATGTTAGTTGTACGACCCGTTTTCTAAAAATCAAACACGAAAAACATACGAAACCCCATTTAGGGTGCGTTTGGGTTCAAACACAAAGAAAAAGAGAAACAAGGGTTGATCATTTTAATATAGTGGATGCATGGTGAAGAGACTTTATTTGCTTATTATAGATTATAGCTTATTTGGTTTATTGATAAGCTTTAGTGAGCTTGTTTTTTGGGCTTATTGGATTCGTTTATCAAAAAAAGATCAAAAAGAAGTGTTTTTGGTTATTTACTCATTTTCGTCATATTTTTATCGACTTATGTTGATATCAAGAGGTAGCTTATTAGTCTTATACATAGCTAAACATTCTTGTTTTGAGATTATGAGGCTCACGGCAAAATAAGGCCGATAAGTCGCGACTATTTATGGTCTGGTTTTTTTCATGGCTTTGGTTAAAGATTATTTTGTATTCAAGGAATCGCGTAGCTTATAGGACTTATAAATAAGCTTACGTATAGCTTATTTTAGGCTTTAAAGGGCCCACAACAAAGCTAAAGCCAAAACCATGGCTTGGTCTAGGTCCGTGAGCCTTGTCTTGTATTGTGGTTATTCATACTAACTTATATTTGCATATTGACTTTTAGCTAGAATTTGGGCCTCTATATCGCGTATTTTTAACTAGTAACAACATAGTAGACTACTATTGGGGCCTTAAGTGAAAATCTAGTCGTTTACTTGATTAAATCGGAGCAATTTGAAAGGTATAAAAGATAACTTACATATATGTTGGATAGCCGTTGGGTAATGTGTTTTTAATAATTGCCGCAAAACGTGAATTTTGATCGCTTTGTCGAGATTGTATTGTTTTAGAGAAAAGTGTGGAAAATGAGGTTTAAACCTTAGAAAACGTTGTATAAACGAACGGGTCATGCAGAAATTTTGTTAAAATATTATGCTTAGAATATTTTACAAAACTTCTACTTTCTTAAAAACCCAACAAAAAGATGAAATAGTAAAATATTATTATTTTAATAAATCGACTAAAAGACAAAAACATATATTTTAACTTTATAAAATATAAAACTTCTATAAATGGATTAGCGCAATGAAAACGTGGCTTTACATATAATCCATACACTTTAAGCTAGAAAACTCAAGGTTACCGGATGAATTACCGGAGTATACTCATAAATATCTATTATCTAAGCATTGTTATTTTACTTATCTATTTACGTAAATAGTATATGTTAGGAATAAATCTTCATATGACTTAATACTGCCAACAGTACTAAAGGAGTTAGTACTGCCAGTACAAAGTTAGTACTGCCAAGGTTACTTAATACTGCTAGTAGAAGAAGTTAGTACTGCTAAATGGTCAAAGCTGATGAACTGAAGATAAGAATGCATGGAGAGTATTTCGGATATTTATATTTGAATTGTAACTGAACCTAAATGATAGGCTGATATCTTTGTAAAGGGCTCCTTGTATTTCTATAAAAGGAGATCCCAAGTGTAGTGTAACTTAGAACTTTAAGAGATACATTTAGAGAAAATTTGTAATAGCTTCAAGGTTTTGTAACCCCAGTACTTAAAGAGTACTCGTATTATTTATAATATTGAAGCAGTGAGTTTTGTGTTCATTGTGTGTTTGTGGTCATTACTGTTTCATTAGTAAATTTCTCTAGAGTATCAAAGTGTAGATTCCGCATACACTTTGGTATACATACAAAGTCTCAATCTTTGTTATTTTGGATTCTTCCAAGGTAACAAACTCTTTATATCATAAAGAATCGATCAAGGCGTGGGATCAACAAGTGGTATCAGAGCCTGTGCTTTGAGAAACTTTGATCTAGGGAAAATGGAGTTAGAAAATTCTCAGAACAATGCGTTGGCAAAGCTTCCCATGCTCAAACTAGGAGAGTATGAGATGTGGGAAATCAGAATCAAGCAGTACTTCCAGATCCAAGACTATGCATTATGGGAGGTAATAGAAAATGGGAATTCTTGGGTACCTATTCCTGTTACAACACCAGAATCAGGTCCATCAACAGCATTGAAGATGACTGTGCCCTCTACTACTGAAGAAAAGATTTGCAAGAAGAATGATGTCAAAGCCAGAAGTCTTCTCCTCATGGCACTCCCAAATGAACATCAGCTTACCTTTAACCAGTATGCTGATGCTCAATCTATGTTTATTGCTATTAAAGCTCGCTTTGGAGGAAATGATGCTACAAAGAAGACACAAAAGGCCTTACTGAAGCAACAGTATGAAAACTTTAATGCTACAAGCTCAGAATCTTTGGACTCTATCTTTAACAGGCTTCAAAAGCTTGTTAGTAGATTGGCAATTCTTGGTGTAGATACTCCTCCAGAGGATTTAAATGTTAAGTTTTTGAGAAGCTTACCTTCAGAATGGGATACACATGTGGTAGTCTGGATGAACAAACCCGACTTTGAAACTATGGGTTTGGATGATTTGTACAACAATTTTAAAATTGTTGAACAAAAGGTTAAGAGAACTGTTGCTGTTAATAATGATGATAAGAACTTGGCATTTCTAACCACTTCCAGTCCAAGCAGTACTAATACTATTAATACTGTTAACACTGGAGTTAGTACTGGCAACACCAACCAAGATGTTAATATGCTAGTACTGAAACTATTAGACTGCTAGTTTTAGTGATGCTACAGTCTTTATGCCTTTTGTCCACTCAAACCACAAGGCTCTCAACTGTTCATGAAGATTTGAGCAATTCATGATGATGATTTAGAAGGATGGATCTAAAGTGGAATATGGCATTCGCTGTGCATGAGGGCAGAGAGAAGTTCTATCAGAGATAATGGAAGGAAGATAATCAATCGATGGAATAGTACTGCTAGGATATGGACAAATCCAAAGGTAGAATGTGATTCAACTGTCACGAAAATGGGACATTTTGCTAGGAGAATGTAGGAGTTCCAAGAGAAGCAAAGACATAGAAGTTGGAACCAAGGGAAATCTCCTCAAAGACAGTAAGGATTGAAGATTGCTCTGAACGAAGGCAATGTGTGCTATAGATGGGTGGTGGTTTTGATTGGAGTGACATTGCAGTGGGATGAATAATTAAAGCAAACATGGCTCTTCAATGGCATTCTTAGGTTACTGAGAGGTATCAATTGACAAATCTTGTTCGCTATCTCATCTTGGTTTGCAAAATTATGGAAGCTATTTAAAAAATAGTATAATGATTTACTAGTTAAATTAAGATGATACTGCTTTAAAGCAGCACATTTAAAAGAGGACTGTCATTTTAGGAAGCACAAGTAGTTAAATATAAAGAATCTGAAGTTTTTGTTTTCTGACGAGAGATTTGCTTTGTTGAAAAGAAAGTGTGGACATGGATTATCTTATGGGATTAGTTAAGACTGAACTGAAAAGTAAGGAAGAAAAAGAGGGAGTTGAATTTAAGTAGCAAAGTTTGAACATAATCATCTAAAGGACTTAGATGATTTGTGGTCTCGATTGCTTTAGATGAGTTTCATGTTCGCTAACCTCCCTGATGAGATTGACGCTATCTACGTGAGCGTCTCTCATGGCAATAATAAGTCAAAGAGTAGACGCTGGTCCAATCCCATCTATCCACTTGACTATCTCAAGCACACTCTTTTCGCGCCCGTCCAATGCACTATCACAGAACCCACCTTTCTCCTTTAGCACCTCGTCTTCCTTCATTACAGGTCTGAGGCAAATTTCAACAACCTGTTGAGATTTAAATGCGGTATGGTCCTAGGGATTTCAAGTTAAAGCCAACCATGTATGTGATAGAGAGTCAAATAATTCTAAGGAGAATATTGATGACCCTTTAACACAACAACCCAAGTCTGTTACTGAAACTAGCTCTGCTGTGCCTACACTTAAGGTAGACACAAAATGGAAAGAAAAGTTTTTCAATCATGCTAATAATGTTAGGTTAGAAGAACCTAAAAAGGCTAGAGAGAATACTGATGCCCCAATTATTGAAGATTGGGTGTCAGATGATGAGGAAGAAGTTGAGTCTACCCCAAAGGTAGAAAAGAAAATACCTACTGCTACTAAGAAAGAGTCAGTCAACACTGTCAAACCAAGTAGAAGAACAGTTAGGTATGCTGAGATGTATAGGTCACAGAGACCTAGGGGGAACCAAAGAAGTTGGAATGGTCAGAAAACTGATCAATTAGGATGTAACTTTGTTTTTAATAACAAAGCATGCTTTATTTGTGGTGATTTTGATCACATTCAATATTATTGTCCTAATGCTTATAAACATATGGTTCCAAGAGCAGTCTTAATGAAGACTGGCCTGAAAACTGTCAAAAATGCAAAACCTCTTAGTACTGTTAGGTCTGTTAACACTGCCAGACCTGTTAGTACTGCTAGGTGTGTTAAAACTGTTAGGCCCTCATAAATTTAACGGCTCACAGACAAAACCAAAGTTTCTTGTGCGAGGCCAAAAAACTCTTTTTCAAAATTCAAGCCAAGGCCTTTTTCAAGAATACAGCAATTAACAAACAGGACTAATATTTACAAATTAGTAATATCTGGTAGACAAACAGTTAATACAGTTCGGCAAATTGTTAATACTATTAGTGGCACGGGGATTTAATGCTGTTAAGCCCTCAGCATGTTGGGTTTGGAGACCTATCAAACCCAATGGATGCATTCATTAGTTCTTTAGCAAATATAATTACATTGTTGACACGAAGGCAGATCCAAGTCCGTAGTATGGCTTGGGTCCCCAAAGGAATAACTTCTAAGTTTTTGTTTATATAGATTCTTCGCTTTGTGCCAGAAGAAATTCCAACTAAATGAAAAAGGATTTGTGGGTAGTGGATGCTCAAGGACCATGTCTGGAAAATACATAATCACCTTTCAGATTTCAAAAGAATTTGATGGGAGGTTATGTTTACTTTTGGTGGAGGAGCAATGGAGGATCAGATCACTGGTAATAGGTACTATCAAAACGATTAAACTTGATTTTGAAGATGTTATACTTTGTTAATGAGTTGAAGTTTAACTTAGTTGTTTGTCTCACAATGTAGTGACAAAAAGATTTATGTTCTTTTTACTTAATTCTGAATGTTCTTGCTTTGTTCCTGTCTCCAAATTTTAAGTTGCATGATGAAAGTCAAAGTACTCCTTAAAATTCCTAGACAGAATAACATGTACAATTTTAATATTGAAGAAGAAACATAGTCCCTAAGATGGTTTAACTTGTCTTTTTTCAAAGGCTACATCTGAGGAATCAATGTTGTGGCATAGGAGGCTTGGTCATGTCAATTTCAAAAAATAGTCAATAAACTAGTCAAATGTAATTGGTATAGAGATTTGCTTTAAAAAGGTTTGAGAAGACCAAACTGTGTTGCCTGTCTTAAGGATGCAACATCAGCCTCTTGTAGACCTCAAGGCTTTTGTCCCTTTTACTTAGCCATTATTTTATGTTATATGAATATGTTTGGTCACTTTTGTGAGTAGTTTAATGCATAAAAAATACTGCTTGGTAGTAACTGATGATTATAGTAGATTTTCATGGGTTTTCTTTTTAAGAACTAAGGATGAAACTAGTGAGATCCTTAAAAACTTTATCAAGGAAATAGAAAATCTAGTGGATAAGAAGGTTAAAATAATCAGAAGTGACAATGGGACAGAATTTAAAAACCATGTGATGGATGAGTTCTGTAGAGGAAAAAGGTATCAAAGGAGAATACTAGTTGTACAAGGGACACCTCATACAATGGTGTAGCTGAAAGAAAGAATAGGACTCTTATTGAGGCTGCTAGAACTATGTTAGCAGATTCTAAGTTACCTACAACATTTTGGGCAGAAGCAGTTTCTACTGCTTGCTATGTACAAAATAGGGTCTTAGTTGTTAAGCCTCATAATAAGACTCCTTATGAACTCTTTAAGGGTATTAAACCAGCTATAGGTTTTATGAAGCCATTTGGATGTCATGTTACAATTCTTAATACCTTAGATAAGTTGGGCAAGTTTGATGGCAAAGTGATGAAGGTTTTTTCTTTGTTGTTTGGTATCTTTAAGTAGCAGCTTTTAGGGTAAATACAAACATAAGAACCAGGTAGTACAGAAAACTTGCATGTTGGGTTTCTAGAGAATAAACCTATGTTAGAAGGAAATGGTCCCAAGTGGCTGTTTGACCTTGATTCTCTAACCCAATCTATGAATTATGTGCCAGTGGTTGCAGGGACTTTTTATAATGTTTCTGCAGGTATACAAGGAGGCTCTGAGTCCAGTATATCCTCTCAACAAGATCAAGATTGTATTTTTCATGCACGATTAGAAGGATGCTTCATCTTTGGCGATGGCTCACTGATGATGCTTCAACCAGATCTGTTGCTGATGCTCAAATACAACATCAAGATGTGACTCATGATGATTGTAGTTTTCAGAATAATGATACTACTAACCCACAAGTTAATACTGCCAGTCCAGAAGTTAATACTGGTAGTAGAGTAGTTAGTACTGCTATCCCTAAAGTTAGTACTACTACTCCTGAAGACTTGATGGGATAAATTCCTACATCTGAAGACACACAAGTAGAGGAACAATAAATTGATTTGGGGAATATTTCACCACCTTATGCGGTTCCTACCACTCCTTATACAAGAGTTCATAAAGATCACCCCATTGATCATGTGATTGGAGATGTATAGTCCTCTATTCAAACTAGAAGAATGACAACTTCTTACTCTGAACTAGGATTTCTAAGTGCCATATATGAAGGAAAGACTCACCAGGACCTTCACACTTGTCTCTTTGCTTGTTTCTTATCTTAGGAAGAACCAAAAAGAGTCTTTAAAGCTCTTAGTGATCCTGCCTGGGTAGAAGCAATGCAGGAGGAACTTCTACAGTTTAAACTACAAAATGTATGGGTTCTTGTAGATTTACTTAAAGGACATAGGGCTATTGGTACAAAGTGGGTCTACAGAAACAAGAAAGATGAAAGGGGCATTGTCATCAGGAACAAAGCAAGGCTTGTTGCTCAGGGACATACTCAAGAAGAGGGCATTGACTATGATGAAGTCTTTGCTCCAGTGGCTAGAATAGAAGCAATAAGAATATTCCTTGCTTATGCTTCTTATATGGGTTTTACAGTCTACCAAATGGATGTCAAAAGTGCTTTTCTATATGGTCAAATTGAAGAGGAGGTGTATGTATGTCAACCTCCAGGGTTTGAAGATCCTGACCATCCTGATAAGGTCTATAAAGTTGTGAAAGCACTATATGGACTTCATCAAGCACCCAGAGCTTGGTATGACACATTGGCCACTTATCTCTTGAGCAATGGATTTCAAAGAGGACAGATTGATCAGACTTTATTCATCAAAAGTCATAAGGGGCATATATTGCTTGTTCAAATTTATGTAGATGACATCATTTTTGGATCTACCAAGAAGGAGCTTTGTGATGAGTTTGAGAAGCTTATGAAGGATAAGTTTCAGATGAGTTCTATGGGAGAACTCACCTTCTTTTTGGGATTACAGGTCCAGCAGAAGAAGAATGGCATTTTTATCAGTCAAGATAAATATGTCCATGAGATTTTGAAAAAGTTCAACTACTCAGATGTAAAATCTGCCTCCACTCCCACAGATTTGGAAAGGCCCTTGGTTAAAGATGCAGATGCTGATGATGTTGATGAACATCTTTATAGATCTATGATTGGATCTTTGATGTATCTTACAGCATCCAGACCAGATATCATGTTTGCAGTATGTGCATGTGCAAGGTTTCAGGTTTCCCCAAAAACTTCCCATCTCTTAGCTGTCAAAAGAATCTTTCGATACCTTAAAGGCAAACCATCACTAGGCCTTTGGTATTCTAAGGATTCTCCATTGGAGTTGATTGCATACACTGACAGTGACTATGCTGGAGCTACTCTTGATAGGAAGTCGACCACTGGAGGTTGTCAGTTCTTGGGAAACAGGTTGATATCTTGGCAGTGTAAAAAGCAAACTGTAGTTGCCACTTCTACAACTGAAGCTGAATATGTGGCTGCTGCAAGTTGCTGTGGACAGGTTCTCTGGATCCAAAACCAATTGCTGGATTATGGGTACAATTCGAACACATGGTATTTACATTGACAAAATCAGTACTATATGTATCATAGAAAAATCCTTTCAAACACTCTACAACAAAACATATAAGATTAGGCCTCACATTATAAGAGAATTGTCATACTAAAACGTGGATTCAAATGCTAAAATTGACACCAACATAATGTAGCAGATCTTCTAACAAAATTTTGATGCTGGGAGATTTCAACTTGGTTTCAAGTATTGGAATGCTCCTAATCCCAAAGCCCAAATCTCTGTTGGTTTTGTAAGGTTGTTAAAGTTAGTCTGGTTTAGTTATTTGTCAATTAATACTGCTAAGTTCTAATTAGTACTGCTATAATTTAAAACTATTTATTACAACTGTTACTTTATATTAGTACTGCGGGTTATTCATATCTTTGTTAATGCCTAGTGAGTAACACTTAAATACTGTTAAACAAAAACATGTTTGGCTTATGTTTTTTCTTGGTTTTAAGCTAACTTTTTAAGATATACAATGAAGTGTCAAATTGGTTACTCCATAATGTATTATTTGCGGGGAGGCAAAATATTAGTTGTTCTTGAAGTGTTGGTTGTTACACCATACAACAAATGGTCATCAATTCACCATGTCTTATAGACATCAAGAATTGGCTAGTCCAGAGCAAACAGCTACTGGTAAAGACTTCTTAAATCCGTTGGAGTTGATAATTTACTCAAAACGATTGTCCCCAATGCACCATGTTTTTAACAATGAAGCATTGGCTAGTCTAGAGGCAAACCTACTATAAAGACTTCTCAAATCCGTGATAGTTGGTAGTTTACTCAAAACTAGAGTGTTATACATTGCACAGTTTTTCTAATGAAGCAATGCTAGTCAAGAGCATACGGCGATTGGTAAAGACTCTCAAATCCGTTATGGCTGGTATTTGCCAAAATACTACACTTTGTGTGAATGTGTGAGCTAAAACAAAAGAGAGAAGTGGTGAGCTCAAAACAAAAAAGAGAGCTGTGTAAAAAGAGACAGAGTGAAAAGTGAGCCAAAAAGAATTGAAGATGAACTGTGAGCCTAAAAAAACAGAAAGAGCGATTGTGGTGAAGTGTTTCTTTATGTCATAAAATCGTGTGAGGTTTACTGCTTTTGGGTGGAGAAGTTAATACAGCTAGGTGTATTTTAGTACCGCTAGGCCAACTTAATAATGCTAGATGACGGTTAGGACTGTTTGCCCTAGACAGAATTTTACTTAATTTATAGAGCCCGTTGAGATATTTCGCCAACTAACCTATGAATAGGGTTTGACCAATTGGACTTTGGTGCACCTACGATAAATTCGCAAACTTATTCACGATAACTTTCAAATTTCTTAATATTGTCAACTAATATCTCGCGTTGTTCTCTCTTAAACGGAATTTTAACTGTTTTTCCAGCCCCATAAACTTACATACACGATCATATCCCACTCAATTCCTCACAGTTTTAATCATGGCAAGTTTGGATTTTTGTGACAAGCACAACATGGTAGCGTTTCTGGAAAAATCTACGGGAAGTGCAGGGTTTCATCAGATCATAGATTTCATCACTCGAAGTCACATTTGCTATGCACTCACCAAGAAGCTAGAGGTTTGTGTATCCTTTATCAAACAATTTTGGAGTCTGCGGAGCTTGGACTGATGGTAAAAAAAGAAGTCAGAGGTATGCTACTATTGATGGTCACGCACTGGCGACCACCGAAGGATCATTACGACGACATCGCAAGTAGCTGAGCAATATCGTATTACTTCCTCCGACAAACTTAGAGATCTTTGAGCAATTAGCGCTTACGGGTATATCATACTTACGCAGATAAGTTAACTTTCAAAAAGTGCCTTTGCACCGTTAATGGAAGGTTTTTCTATTCATAATATCTTCACTGCTTAGCCCAAAAAGACGCTTGGAGCATTTAGTAGTAATATTGGCAGCTACTGTCATATTTTAGCCACCCAATAGAAGTTTTAACTTTTCTAGGATGATTTTTGAGCACATGGTGTCTAATATCTCTAGTCCCCATAAGTTTCTGATGTACCCTAGGTTTATTCAGATATGCCTAGATATGCAGAAACACACCTTCAACAACAACAAGAATATATCGTATTCCATCGCTTAGTAATGAAAGTGTTTTTATAATATGAAGAGTCTAACCAAGGGATTTTCATGACAGAGGGTGTTTATTTCCAAATATGTTAGCTGTTACTACACCCTCACCTTCACCTTCCAGAATCACATCTTCACCTTCCCCTTCACCTTCCCCTTTACCTTCACCTTTACCTACCCCTGCTCATACACCAACACCTACCCAACTATCACCTACTCAACCCTCACCTACTCAACTCTCACCTACACAACACTCACCTACTCAACCCTCACCCACACAACCATCACCAACACACCTAGAACAGAACAACACGGCCTTCACCGATGACTCACATATCCAGGAGGTTCACTCACATGGAAGTGATGAGGGTAGTGTGAAACTTAAAGAATTGATGAATTTAATTACAACACTTTCTGACAGGATTGGAATCTTGGAGGCTGACTTGATGAAGACAAACAAAACCTACAGTTCTGCTTATACCAAGCTTATTCTCAGGGTCAAGAAGCTAGAGTCTCAGATGAAAGATTTGGAAACGCAAGGGAAACAAGCTAGGTTGTTCTTTTCAGATGATGAAGCCTTGAAGATGATTCTTCCAAACAGGGAGGAAGGTAGCTGATGAAGAGGTTCAAAGAAAAAGGAAGTACTGACACGACTATTTATTCAAGAAGTGAATCTAACTGAAAGTCAGTCAAATCAAGAGGGCAGTAGGAAAGCAAGATGATGAAGTTAGTACTCAGGTAGAGCAAAGAAAGGTCCTGCTAGTGAAAAGTTCCAATACGTAGTACTGCTGAGGTAAACCTTAGTACTGTTGGAGGAACTGTTACATATTCAAGAAGGAGTGCTGAGAAAAGATCAAGACAAGATAAGGGAAAAGCCATATTGATAGAGGAAGAGCCCAAGAAGAAGTCTAAGAAGGAGCTTGAGCAAGAAAGGTTAAGTTATACTAAAGCAATCAGACTTGAAGAACAAATGAATGAGGAACAAAGAGATCAAATTGCTAGAGATGAAGAGATTGCTAGACAGTGGGATGAAGAAGAAAGGAAAAGAGCTATGGATGAAGCTAAGACTACTAAGAAGATTGACTGGAATGATCCTTCAGTCATCAGATATCATTCTCTAAAAATGAAGCCAAAGATAATTGCCCAAGCAAGAAGAAATATGATCAAATATTTGAATTCTCTCTTTAGGATTTCTTTAATTTTTCATCTATATGCTTGATTTGTGATATCTTCAATTGATATCAATCGCCATGAGGTGATTTAGTGAGGTTGTGTGCGTTTTATATTGTAAAACATACGGTTTTCTCTTTTTTAGGTGACGCGTACGAAAAAACCAAACCAAAAGATTTTCTTGTTACAAACCTTAAAGTTTGTGTTTTTATGTTGCATCTAGCTTAGATATAGTTAGTTTTGCAAAAGGTTTTGTGAAAAAAAACGTCAAAAAGTATGGTTTTTAGGTATTTTTGTGGTTTATTTCGTTGGGTACTTTCTAAGAAATATGCCGTTTTTATGAATATTGCGTAATATATATGAAGATTGTGAAATATGTTCTAAGCTTATTTTGCGAAATATGTTTTAGGTTCTTTCTGCGAAATATGCTTTGTATTTATTCTGCAGAATAAGTAATACAGGTGGTTCTTTATGCGAAATAAGCATCTTTTTTAGCCAGAAACCTAACAACTTTTTCCTTATCTTGTGAAATAAGTAACACAAGTTCTTTCTACAAAAAGCATTGTTTCCTTTATTCTGCGAAATAAGACAAGTGTTCTTTCTACGAAATAAGCATATTTTTAGGCCAGAAACTTTACAAATTGTTTTTTATCCTGCGAAATAAGACACTTTGCTCATTCTGCGAAATAAGTCAGGGGTTCTTTCTATGAAATAAGTACTTTTCAAGGAATAGGTTATTTTCAACGGTTTGTCTTGCATTAGTAAAATCCTATGAAATACTCACTTACTTTCTCGGTTTAATCAAGATTTGTAAAATCCTGTAAAATAACAAGAACCTAGTTACCTACAACAACAACACTTCAACAATTCTTATTAATCACTGAATCGATCTAATCACTTCATTTCACACATCAAGTATTTCAAGATGAGTTTATCATTGGCAGAGAATGTGATTGTAGCAGGGGCTGACAACTGTTAGGAATAAATCTTCAATGGACTTAATACTGCCAACAGTACTAATGGAGTTAGTACTGCCAGTACAAACTTAGTACTGCCAGTATTAGTTACTACTGCTAGACAAAAGAGTTATTACTGCTGATAGTCAAAGCTGCTGAACTGAAGATAAGGATGCATGGAGAGTATTTCGGGATGTTTAGTTTTGAATTATAACTGATCCTAAAAGATAGGCAGATATCTTTGTAAAGGACTCCTTGTATTCTATAAAAAGAGATCCTAAGTGTAGTGTAAACCAGAACTTTTAGAGATACATTTTAGATTTAGAAATACTTAGAGAGAAAATTTGTAATAGCTTCAAGGTTTGTAACCCCAGTACTTCAAGAGTACTCGTATTATTTTAATAATATTGAAGCGGTGTGTTTTGTGTTCATTGTGTGTTTTGGAGATTACTGTTCCATTAATAAACTTCTCTAGAGTATCAAAGTGTAGATTCCGCATACACTTTGGTATACATACAAAGTCTCAATCTTTGTTATTTTGGATTCTTCCAAGGTAACAAACTCACGCCTTGATCGATTCTTTATGAAATAAAGAGTTTGTTAGTAGACAATGGGGATACAGTTACTCTAAGCCAACAATATTAGGAAATTTCCACTCTAGCAGCTTTTCAAACTGATGATCAAGATGATTTTGACTCTGATTGTGATGAGGCTCCATCTGCTAGTGTTGTTCTTATGGCAAAGCTATCCTTATATGACTCAAAAACTCTCTCAAATGTACCAACTAATGACAGTTTTATGTTGATAATGATGTGATTGCTCATACTATGCCATAGATATAGTATTCCGAACAACCAATTTTTAATAATGATACAAATATTGATAATGACATAACAATTGAAAGTAACATCATTTCATATGAACAATATCTAAACGAA
>BQNB010105831.1:0-23521 GCA_026074375.1 Tanacetum coccineum | reverse complement strand
GGGATTTGCTGAAAATGGTTGTGGGCTTTTACTCGTTGGATAAAAGGAGTCAAGGTACTTTGTGAATATCTAATAACTAAAAAAAAGTCAGGCGACATAGGCTACATTGTAGGAGTGTGCATCAGTTTTTATTTCTATGACTTATCTACTTTTATTTTATAGAAGTTACGTATTGGTGAAGTTTGATTCTAATAGTTTCACTTGGATTAAATGAGCGTGAGTGCATAACTTTCTTGTCGCGAAAATAATTGAAATAACGGATATGAAGGGTTCATGTAAAGTCTTAACGAGTGTAGAGTAGATATGCATGGTTCTATAATTTGACGTACTACTAATCACGTCTATGAACGTCTTGGTTAAATTCATGAAACGTATGGGTTCGTATAGGCATTGAGATATTAAAGACACACGCGTAAATGCCTAATAATTTGAAAGAATAATTATATTATGAGGTTATCGGAATCGGAATATGACCTAAAAATGCGGGGTGTTATAACTACTTCCTACAAAATTTTGATCCTATTAAATTACCGAATGTGAATTATAAACGGATTAGACTTGCTATTTTCCTGATATCATTAGTTGGAAATGCAAGCGAATGGTTTGATGAATTAAAAGGTTTAATTACTACTTGGGTGGATTTGACTAATTTTTTTTGGAAAATATTACCCGCCTTCTCGTACTAGTCGGATTACGGTGACTAAAGCAATAAGGGATCTAAGCAATTATACGTTTGAAAAATGGTTGGCCTCGAAATTCGCTAACCATATGACAATGGATCCATTCACCAAGAAAGTCTTATGGGATTTTTGGATTAAGAGCGATGATCAAGAAGGAGTTGTTGATGAGGGATTTTCTGATGTTAAGGAAGCTAATAATAATGATGAACAAGAAACTGCTAAAATCTTTAGAATTGAAACAAACTTGTTTGACTACGAAACACCATTGTGCACAAAATTCAAGGAGTTCAATTTTCTTCTTAAAGTTGATCTAGAAGTAATTATTCATGATATTAAAAGAACTAAGACTTACAAAGATTATGAGAACGAATTAAATAGTGAACTTGAAGAGCCATGGTCCGAAGAAGGAGTACCATATGAAATATGTGATCATATTTGCAAACCTTTATGTTTCAAAAATAGGAAAGCTAAATGGCCCACTTGCAATTCAAATGAAGATGGATTCTGTAACGGAGGAGAGTTACCGGGAATGGTTCGGATTGGTTACATGACATATTTTCAGGACTATGAATGGTACAATAAGTTATCAGATGGGAATTTGAAAGAAGAAGCCCTTAAACAAAAAGCTATTTATGAAAAATCATGAGGTGATGCAAGCCAAAGTGTAATGAATTTTTGCGCATGGTTAAAGAGGTCTTTTGGAAATTTCCACGAACTCGATTATGAACTATTGGTAAAGCTTCAAGATTATTGGTGGAAAGTAAATGATCATGAATGCTCTCCATTTTCTAATTGGAGGAATCACATACGAGGACCATACGCAGACTTCTTTACTACCTATAATCCTCATCTTGATATTAATAGCATATTTGGTATAAACAATAATGCAAGCAACATGAGTAATGTTCAAGATGAAGATGACGAAAGATGTAATGATACCGCTCATAATGCACCAGTTTGCAAGATTAGATGATTTGAGATGATCAAGTATTCATTTGGACAAGATGAGGAGTATGTCGCTATAAAGGAATGTGAATACAATGATTTGACAAAGACCAATGAAGATGCATGTCGAGCAAAAATATTTTGTAGCATGGAGGAAGGATGGGTGGTAACAAGAGCCGAGTGAAGAAAGCTGAAGAAAAAGTCTAACTTAAAGACTAGCTGAAAGAAAAGTGCTTCCCTGGAGACAACCCGGATAGTTTTTATTTATTTTTATCGAGTCTGTCTTCTCAAACATCAATACGGCATATCTGCTCCATACCATATGGCATACTGAATGTCTGGACGTTATCAGTCCTTCATTTTTCTGCATTTAAAACTTTATCGCCAGATCTGTCTATACGGCGTATTCATGCACATGATATGGCGTATTTGGCAGACTGACTCGTAATGATACTTTTTATAGGTCTTTCTATACGGTGTATCATGGGTTTTGGATACGGCGTATTGACTGCCTATACATTTTATTGTTTTTATTTTATTAATCGTACGATACCCGAGATAGGATTTTGCATGGTTTTCCTATATTTTGCACAGGACCTCGCTAGAAAAGAAAGAAAAAAAGTTGGTGAAGTATCGATCATCTAGAATCCTATGTGTGTTGTAGTCATGCTGGCATCCAGACGCATTTACAACACACATTCTAGCTCATAAACTCAAATTGAGAATCTATCGAGCAAAACATCAAGGGAGTTTCTCGTTCTAATTATTTTAATTTCCCTTTTTTAATGTTTCATCTATACAACAAGGACGTTGTATAATTTAAGTGGGGGGATGGGAATTAGAATGTTACTTGTCCTATTTTTCAGATTAAAATGCTTAAATTATGCTAAAATTAAAAAAAATCAAGCATACATTTGTGAAATTACTAGTTACATAACCTGCACACAATACCCTTATTAGATATTGTAAGGATTCAGCCTTATCCGTTTCCAAATGTTTACCCAAATCCTACAAAAATATGAGTGTGCCGATGATGTTGTAGACTTTAGAACTTTGCTTGGTATATCTATTCGAGACCACGATAATGAGTACTATGGATTTAGATGGAGTAACTTGTTTAAATTGGTAAATTTCTAAGATTACACCCAAAAAGTCTTTATATGTTGTTTTATTAACTAACTACACTGGTTAGTTAACCCCCGTATAAACCCTTTGTTTACTCTCATTTTAAGAGTAAGATACCCCTAGAAAAACCCGTTGAGCCGATCCTTTAGGATAAGACCAACTATTTGTTTTGTTACACCTTTACACCTTAGCCTACCCTATTAGATTAAGTCCATTTATCAGTTGCTAGTTTCTTAAAGTGTAAAGTATGTATTTCATGTGTCATGTGTCATTTTTTTATCTCTGGTATGGTTGAGAAATTTGCACATTGCAATGGGAATGTAAAAAGTAGTCAAAACTCATGTATTTATACTACCATCACAATTATTGGTACGTCCGAAGAATGAAGAATCATGGAAGAAATTATCCGAAGTTATTATGATCGTGAAGATGGTAAAATTACATCGAGATTCGTAGTATTGTTTATTAAAAAAATCGAAAAAATTAGAAATTTGTAACAAAAAAAAGAGGAGGACAGTTTGAAGATAGTCGGTTCGTTAAAGCTTAAACCGATGGTATTATTTGAAGGATTGATTATCCGTTGATAGATGGTTATAAATCAATTATGTAAAGTTTTGTATAATGTGGTAGATATTGCCACTTGTCTTGTAAAAGTATGTAAAGTATGGGATGATTGAGAGTTAACCGTTACGGGAAAACCAACTTAAGTTGTTGATTTTGATCTATGATCAAGATGTTTGGGTATATAGTTGTGTCTTAATCGTGGTAACGGCCAGGAAAAAGTATCTAGCAACTTGTACCTATTCTGTTTGGACTTAATCTATTTGTTTTGTAAATTTTTATTTAACAATAATTTATTTCCCTTTCCCAATGATTAACCTTAGGTTTTACTCGAATGAGGATGTGATCGAATCATGCATGTCTATTCTGTCGTTACGGCCATGTATGTGTAATTTAGCCACATTGTTGGTTTATTACTTTTGGTGAAAGTTAGAAGATCCATACCCTATATCACTCTACTAGTCCTATTCATTGCTTATTCGAGTTAAGGTTTGAGTGCAGTCATATGTGTCTATCCCATCATTATGGGTGTGTATGTATGGTCTTTGTCACCTTTTCTGGAATATTGGTATCGGTAGAGACTAGATAAAGTGATCAAACCCTTATAAGCCTTTAAAGTAAAACCCTATTTACCTTTATAAACTTGTTACTCCTTAGCTCTAGTGGTGGAGATGTGTATCCTTGCCAAGCTTATGATAGAATACTCATCAAGACCGAACAATTGAGTAAATTAGTTACATGTTACCACGTAGATTAGTTGAATGATTTGAGTGTTTTCATCTTCCTATTTTTGTAAAGGCGTTATTGAGAAACGAAATAAATGCAATCGAAAAAAAATCCTTAGGGATACATTTTCATAAACTTCTAAAGGCTACTTGAGGACAAGTAGGATTCAAGTGGAGGGATATTTGATGACATCAAATAACGTCACTTTTATAGCATCATTTATCCCATGTAAATAACCCATTTTGTATAATTATTGCAAGAATTGTTACTTAATCATTTGTATTTAAGAATTGCAGTAATTATGGAGTACTTGGAGAAGATTAGCAAAAAGGCACGCATTTTGTAGGTTAAACGAAGACATTTGAAGATTACTATTCTGACATCCTATACGTCGTATCCATCAAGGAAGATATGGCATATTTGTGCCTGCACTTCACAAGAAACTACAAAGATACAAAGACTAATACGCCGTATCCAAGAGAACTCTATACGCTGTATTCAATATAAAGTAATAAAATATTCTGGAAGATGTCGAATGTGGTCTCTACTCCAAGAAACTCCCGATACGCCGTATCCATCTCTCTCAACCAAATTCCAGACAGTATAAATAGAAAACCTAAAAACGGGTTTTTAGTGTGCTTGATCATATTTTCGATACCTTAACCACATAAGTCGATTTTCAAAAGACAAGAAGAGCAGAAGAGGTCAAGCAAAGCTATTAATTTCAAAGGAAAGACCTTGAAATATCTTATACTTTTGTAATCGTTTGATTTTTGGTATCATTCATTTAACTCGGTTAGTTTACCTTGGTTGAATTATTACTCTTGTATTGATTATGACGTTTGAGGGCTAATACCCTTGGGTATTAGCCATTATTATGAAGATTTAAATGTTTGGTTTGTTTATCTCGAATGCTTAATTTATCGTTGATTGCTTGTTTATGTTTATTAATTTATACTTGTTTATGTGCTTTTGTATGCGACCTATCATTCAACTGGATCTAGTGATACCGACCACACGTTATCTAGATGCCAAATGGCTCTCCATATAGTGATTTATATATCTTGACCAATAGGATCACAAATAATGACCTATTTTCGCCATTAGATTAGTGAGCTTAGTTGGATCGGCAGGTGATCCTTGGGATCAACGAGTACATTTTTAATCAATTGGTAACGACTTGGCTAGTGGACTACTAGTATATAAATTGCCATTAAGCAGTAAGTGGGTAAAGTCTCTATGAGCTAGGGTTTAACAAGATCACCATTGCTTTAATCCCTAAGATAGATTATAATCAGCAACCCTAAGATAGATTATAATCAACAAATAGGATGCTTTATGCGGATATGTTTAATTGTGACAGAATTCTATGTGTCTAGGTCTTAGGAAGAAGTACCGCCTAAGTCTTAAGAATGATATGCCGCCTCAAGATAAGCATTCATTGCACTAAATAAACAAACCAACATTTTAATTGGATTAATCATGGTTAATACGGTTTTCTTATATTTGGCTATACTGTTCTTCTATCTTTTGTCTGTTTGCTTGCGTGAGTTATTGTGTCTTAAATTAATCTAAGTTACCACAAACATGTGCCAGTCTCTCAGGCTGAAACCCCCTCTTATCCATTAGAATTAGGTTTAGCATAGGTTTAACATAGGATAGAATTAACTTAGTTTAGTTAACCAAAATATTGATAAAATAAATAATTAGTTCTCGCTCTTAGTGATTGATACCCTACTTACCATGAAACTTAATCTGATCGGGTACACTACCCGTTAAAGTGTTGTTTTAGGTAAAGTCGGCAAAATATAAATTTAAAACTTGAATACTCTAAAATAAACCTTACACGACAGCATATCAACGGTGTTAAAAATAGATATGGATCAAAGTTATTTCATAATTTAACTATTAAGTTTCTTGTGACTAAAACTAAACTAGATTACCAAATGTAACAAGATTCATCTTAACTACACTTTGAGCATGACCATGCAAACATCTGATCAACTTTAATGAGAGGCCCAGTTAGTATCTAACTCCCTAACACGTGGAGGAATAATTCCTATTTTGACTATGATTGTACAATAGATGGTACTCTCTTGCCTTTGATAGTTATAGACGGGTGTAAGGGTTATGTGTTCCAGCCAAGCTGTTCGTAACCTGCAATAAGAAATATGAAGACACTATGTTAAGTCATTGCACATGGGGGTTGGACCCTTCGAACAACTTACGACGTGCGAATAAGTATGTGATATGGTAGATAAGTGATTTGAGAGAGTGTTAAGGTGTTAAGATTGCATACCATAATGAAGTGATCGACCAAGCTATTTATAGGAGAAGAGAAATTGCCTTTGCAAGCCTTAGCATGTTTTTAGGAGATCATGGGGGTGTCCTATGATTTGTGGTAACCACCATTCTCTTCCTTGGCGGCAAAATCCTGGGATGAGAGGTGATCGTGGGGGGATGACCAAGCCAAAAGTGATCTCGACTTAACCGTCTTCGAAGCCACACTTTGAAGGGTGTGCGGCTTCGAATGCCGAATTCCCAACTTGTAACCATTGCTACGTGAATGATTTTATGCAATAGAATTTCATGAGGACTACTTGACCTTGTGAGCAAGTAGCTTACGAGAGAGTTTTAAGGGGAGACATTCGAACTGCTCAAAGGGTACATCATCAAGCCCCAATCAAAAGTGATGCATATACATTGAGATGTGTTGCTTTTGATTCCATACACAGTCTACCATCCGTATAAAAAACAATCGAATTAGTAGATGATTTGCAAAAAAATTGGCATTAAGTGCGTTGGTTTAATGTTTTGTCCTACTTACTTAAAGATTAGTTGGCATGCCCGACAGAGGTAATAATCCCTATCCGCATGGGTACCAACAAAACGTGTAACAACCAGAAAATTTCTAGGTTAATATTTAACTATTAACTTGAAACATTTCATTTTAAACGGTTGCCTATTTAATTTAATTCATAACCGGAAACTTATCCCGCGTGTTATGAAAAACGTCTTTGAACGCGTACCGAATTTAGACTAAGTTTAGTCTACTCATAACCTGCATGTTATAATCACCACACGAATATTTTTATAAGTCACGTGCATTTATTTTAAGGGTTTTACGTAAAATGCTTAAGTGTGCATTAAACATCATGCATGCATATTCCACCACCTTTGCATTTATATACAACATATACATACTTAACACATTTAAATTTGAAAAGTAAATTCCCCTCATGGATCCCACCATCGGCATACACCCCATATACAAGGATCACCATGTGCAATTTGTTCCATAGCATTCTTACTCTTTGGTACACTATTTTATTATCATGCCTAACCTCACATGCACCATTCCATAACTTTTTCTTTCACCTTGTACCCTTTTCTCTCATTAGTAACAACATTTGTCCCATTCCATAATTCATTTCACTATATAAGAATGTAGCTAGTTCATTTTACACACACACAACACAAAATTCTTCTCTTTTGTTTCTCTCTTAACTCATACGACACAAAACACATACACACAATGGTTTTCATAAAAATTCTCAAAGCTTTTGCAAGAGGATTGGGTGATAGGTTTATAAGCTAGTGGTTTAGTGTTGATATTTGGGTATTATATATAGTTTAGGTTAGATAAATTCTTATGTTCATCTGCCTTTTTCATCCCTTTTGTAAGTCACCAAAAACCTTATGTTCTTTATACTCATTTTTACATTTCATAACATTCTTTCACCATTTCATGTCACCATTACAAAGTTGTTGTGTAAAAATGTCTTTAAAATCTTAAAAATGAAGTTACAATAAAACATCAACTTTGGAGCTCGTTTTATTCATGTAAAATGTACTTTTTACTAAACGTCTTTTTACAACAATTAAACATACTATCTTAGGTGTAACATACTCAAAAATCATGACTCATGAATGTAATCTTGTATTTTTAGTTTGTTGAGCAAAACCGGGTATTGAAAGTGAAATATGGCTGAGTGCACATGTTTGGACCTATTTTTGAGTACTTTGGATTTGAATTTTGGACAGTGACAACAGAGTAATATGTAGCCAACATAGCAACTTAAATTTAGCAAGTTGAACCATTAAAAATGGACAAGTAACGAAGAAGTTATGGCCATTTAAAAATGTGTAAAAGTCATTCAGAACTTATTGTTTATGCACTAAAATTGGAAACTCCCTGACCTAGATACGTTAAGGCTATTTTTATGTGTCTTGGGCTTCGATTGAGAGGAAGTGGTAGTTGGACTTTTTGTAGCCCACCTGGGATACTACACGTATGAACAGACCTTGGACTCATAGGACCAGACACGAAAGAGTTATGACCCTCCAAAGTTGAGCAAAATCCATTTTTACAAAAGTGCTGGAAACTTTAAAATAAGGTATATAACTTTGTATAAATCATGTTTTGACTTATAAAACTTGTACACAAACATGTAAGGTGACAAAATTTTTATGAAAACTCATATGCATTAGTTTTATGTCATGTCATAAACCGAAAGCGTACTTATATAGCGGTTAGGGTTTTCACTATTTCATACTTAATCGTATTTTGTGGTTTTACAATTTGCTTGAGGTGAGTTTTATAGCCCTAGTTTTTACTCGTTTTATGAATATTTTATAACCCTTAGGGTGAGATACATGCTTGCTTTTTATATGAACACAAGTAACTTTAAAACTATTGCGAAGTTTTGCCTAAGTACCGTATTCTTGCTTTTTGCCCCATTATCATAAACCATTAGTTACTGCGTGTAAGCATGAATGTTGTAAATAGATCTATTGGGATTAACATCTCTATCTTGGTGAGTAGCTCTTACTTGTATCGGGGGTACCGATCAAACGGACGTATGCCATTTAGAGAACTTGGGTATTTTGGGAAGAATACATGTAGGGGGAAACAACTTACATTGATTTACAAGACATGTTTTGTTAAGGCTTCGGTGTCATGATCTTAGTGTAATCGTAACAATAACAACAAATTTTTATATGATATTGTATGTGTTACAATAGTCATACACTTGAAATCTTGTGGTCTGCATTACTGTTTTACTTTAAACTTATGAACTCACCAACATTATTGTTGACGTTTTAAGCATGTTTATCTCATGTCAATAATTGCATGGTTAGCGGGTATCATGTCTTTTGTTGAGGGTCTCATTGCATGGAGTTTTTCATTATAAATATCGTTGATTGTAATAAAATGTAACTTTTGCTTCCCCTATGACTTGGAGTATTTTACTCTATGTGAAACTTTATCTTTTAAATTAAATCAATGATGTACTTTTCTAAAATGACTCATATAGAGGTCATTCTCTTGTATATTGTGTTCTTGTATTATGAAGTCACACCCTTGATAACCTTTCCGCTATGACATTTTAGGGGTGTGACAAAACGTCTCTCCAATTTTTGAAACAATATGAAGTCTGTATGGGGTTGATTACAATAGACATGTGTACGGCCGTTAATGAAACTCCCATGACTATAAAAGGCTTTTTAACCCCAACCCTAAAACACTTTTTACTCTGCCTCTATCATGATTCACACACAATCAATACTCCTCCATCAAGCATTTCGATCGAAAGGTAATAAACTCAAGCTTTCGTCAATACTTTTGTTTTATACCTTCGATATGGACGCAAAGCGTGTTAGCTTTACTCAAAAATGTACCCCAACTAGGGAGGAGCTTGTTGACTTTTTAAATGATTATCCTATCTCTGCTGAGTTTAAAATAATACTACCCAACAAAAATCAATCAATTTTTAATGCCCCTGAAGGGTTTGTTGGTTTATATTGACACTTATTTTTGTTCTCAAATTTGAGAATCCCCCTATATCTACTCTTCTTAGAATTCATAGAGTACTATAATGTTCATATTTCTAGGTTAAATCCCTTTGGTCTAGCCAAACTTACCATATTCATTGTGTTGTGCAAAGCTTACGGGGGAAGCCTACACTTAATGTGCTTAGGGGCTTCTTAAACTTAGGGCCTGGTAGTGATTGGCTAACCCTCTCCAAAAGGGGTGAGGCCGATCTTCCAAATTTGTTCACCAAACCTTTTATAAATATTCGTTCATAGAAGGGAAAATTCTTTTATATCCAAAACACTATCATGCCTGATGGTTTTCCTACGTTGTTAAATGAGGAATTTACGAGTGATGTAAAAAATATTCAAAGATCCCCTTCCCTATCCTGTCCGAAGGGATCCTTTATATCAGCGCCTGGTCTATCATCCCATTCTTGTCTAAACATATCCTGAGCCTATTTTTTACATAGCTGGTATTGATAAAAGTTGGGATGGATCTCCATCGGATCCAGTTATCATGCGACATGAACAAAGTATGTATTGTTCTAGTTACGTATAAGTTAGAACTTAGCTGCTGATATGTCTCTTATATACTTTGTTTTGCAAAGATGGCATTCAGGAACTCTGTTGTTTCCAAAAATGATAAATACATGAGCTTTATTTTCAGAACCCGAAACGAGGGTAGCTTCGATAAGGGCTCTCCTTCAGCTTTCGTCAACAATAATGATATTGACATATCTCCTGCTAGGCCGCAACATGTCCTCCGCCCCTCCTACTTAGCTTGTGGAGAACACAACAGACTTAAACAATGCCCATGCTAAAGAAAAGTAGGTTGTGTTCTTAGGCTCCTCTAGGATCGGAGACAATGTACAGATCAAGAAAGGATCAAGCTAAGCTAGGCCGTCAACCAAGAGAAAGTTCAATCTACCAACTCCCTCTACCAAAACCACAAGACAAAAAGTTACAATGCTTCATGCTAAGTCTTCGAAAGGCAAAGTTGTTATATCAGAGCCTCTTGAGGTTTCCAATGATGATAAAGTCCTACATGGTTAGTTGATAAATTCTATACATTTTTCCTAGAACGAAGCTTTTAATACTTAATCTAATAATGTTTGTTTCCTTATAGGTCTTCTAAATACCAAAGAGCTTTCAGATGCCTTGGCTTGTCACACAATGGTAGAATATGTGCCCCTCGACCTTGGACAAACATCCTTGAGAATTTTAGCCTTGAGAAGCTTCTAAATCTTCATGATAATGGTTATACTCGCCAAACTATAGTAGATAATCAGTTGAATGACAGGGTGAGGGAGCTAATCAGGACATATAAGAAGACCAAGAAAGATTTAGAAGGTGTTGTGTAGGGAAGCTGAACTCAAAGACAAATACGATGGTGTTATGGTGGGTTTGGATGAGAATCTGGTTGTGATTGACCTTCGAGCAAAGGTTAAGGCCCTTTAGGATCAGATCAAGGAACATGAGGCTGACTATGGGAGGCTCTTATTGGAAGAGAAAAAATAGGGTGGTCAGAAGGAGAGGGTTGTGGCTCTAGAGTTGAAATGCAATAGGTTGGAAAAAGAAAAAGCTAGGCTTTGTGAGCTAGAGGTTAGGCTTCGAAAGGAAATAGATTACCTTAAACTCCAATGCATAGTGCTCAAGCAATATAGGGAACATTGCCATAGAAAAAGCGTGGTTGCCAAAGTTGTTCCGTACATAGCCATAGAACTTTATCATAGTCATGAGGTAGGACAAGTTGTTGGGAACATTGTGAAGGCAGCCATATTTCATGGCAGGTGCAGCGCTTTAGAAGAGATGACTGCGACTAAGAAGCCCTTGGATCTATCTAAAAGTGAGTGTTACCGTCCTATTGCTGAGGAAGAATATAATGAAGCTGGCAACACTTACATTATGGTTGAATACCCCTTCCTCAAAGAAGCCACCAAGGACCCCTCAGCTACTCTTGAAGACCTCCTTTCCAAGAAGCCCCAGAGTTTGAAGCCCCCCTCTCCGACCAAGAAGTCATCTCTTATGAAGCCACCACCATTAGTTCCTGCTACTACTGTATAGAATCTTGTGTCCCCCTCCATTACTCCTAAGAGGCCTCTGGCAGCAGCGAAAGCCTCCCCTCTTCTTGAAAAAGAATGAAGACTGCCATGTTGGCAGGTATTTGGCCCCAACGGTGGTATGTACCCTTTAAAGACAATATTATTTGGTGTTCTCTGGGTTGTGTCCTATATTAAAACAATTTTTACTTTTCTGTCAGGGCGTCATCCCTTAAACAATCAAGACTTCAGCCTTCCCAACTTATCAGGTTTCGGCCTAAGTGATGCAAGGGTTAGGTCCTTGTTTATCATAGGGCTTTAGCCATTTGGTACTTGATAGGCTTCGACCCTATATCAATATGTTAGTTTTGTAGTACTCTTGTTGTTGTGAATACAGGGCTTCGCCCTGCTTGCCTTCCCCTACGTCATATTGATGCATAACCTTTTACAACCTAAGACTCCATGAAGCTTAAATGATTTGTAAATGTTCCGAAGGTGCTCAGGCTTGTGCTTACCAAAAGACCTTTAAGAAAGTTAACGTGAAGTTAATCGGATGCTAATTAGCTCATAAGGCTTTGTTATACCTTATGTTATCCTTTCGACGTTGAACTTTAAACAACTTGGCTGATAAATCTTTGTCATAAAAAACGAAACAAGAGATTTGTGGGAAATGTATTATATCATTAACTTGGTAGGATGGATTACATCATTTGAATGAAAACTTACAAAACTACCCTTAGTGTTATTTTCCTGAATGAGAAGGCTACTAAACATGAATATTAAAATATATTAAGTGCTAAAATGAAGTAGGTTGACATCAAATAACTTCACTTTTATAACATCATTTATCCCATGTTTCTTACCCATTTTGTATAATTATTGAACGAATTGGTACTTATTTATTTATATTTGATATTTACAGTAATTATGGAGTAAGTGGTGAAGTTATGCTAAAAGGCACGCATTTTGAAGCTTAAATAAAGAAATATCAAGATACTGTTCTGACTACCTATACTTCGTATCTAATAAGGAAGATACGGCGTATCTGTGCCTGCACTTCACAAGAAACCACAAAGAATTAAAGAGCAATACGCCGTATCCAGAAGACTCTATTACGCCGTATCTAATATCGAGTATTGAAAGATTTTGGAAGATATTCAACGTGGTCCCTACTCTAAGAAACCCCCAATACGCCGTATTGACCTCAACCAATATGGTGTATCGACGAATTTCCAGACACTATAAATACAAATCCCTAAACACGAGTTTAGGGTGTGCTTAAACATATTTTCAAAACCCTAACCACAAAAGTTGATTTTCAGAAGGCAAGAAGAGCAAAGAAGGTCTCGCAACGTGCTTAATCCCATAGGAAACACCTTGTAATCATCTATACTCTAATAATCATTTGATTTTTGGTATCATTCATTTAACTCGGTTAGGTTACCTTTGTTGATTCACTTATTATGTTTGTATTCGATACAATGGTTATTGGCTAATACATTTAGGTATTAGCCATGTTTATGAAGATTTAATGTTTGGTTTGTTTATTTCGATTGCTTAATTTATCGTTGATTGTTGATTATGTTTATCAATTTATACTCGTTTACATGCTTTTGTATGTGACATATCAATCAACTAGATCTAGTTGTGTCGACAAAGTAGACTAGATTAACCAGGATAGCTCTCCATATAGCAACTTACATTACTAGAATCATAGGATCACAAATAATGACCTATCTTTACCATTGGTTTAGTGAACAAGTTAGACTAGCAGGTGACCTGGGATCAACAAATGACGTTCTGATTCCCTTGGTAAGGACTTGGACAGTGGACTACTATTATGTAAGATGCCGTTTAGCACTATGTTAGTAAAGTTTCGTTGAGCTAGGATTCGATAAGATCACCTTTATTGTTTTCCTAAGATAGATCATAATCAACAAAAGATTGCTTTATACGGATGCGTTTAATTACGACATAATTAGCGTGTCTAGGGTTTAGGAAGAAGTATCGCCTAAATCTAGGAATGATATACCCCTCGAGATAAGTCAATCATTACACTAATAAACAAACTTGTGTTTTAATTGGATTAATCATGGTTAATACAGTTTCCTTATAATAGGCTTGACCGCTCTTCTATCTTCTGATTATCAGCTTGGGTGTGTTATCGTGACTAAAGTAGGTTTAAGTTACCACCAAAACCTATGCTAGTCTCTCAGACTGAAAAGCCCCTTATCCGTTAGAATTAGGTTTAGCATAGGTTTAACATAGATTAGATAAATTAGAACTAACGTAGACAACTAAAAATACTAGTATACTTAGGAATTAATGCTCTCGCTCTTAGTGATCGACACCCTACTTACCAACGTAGCTACAACTGATCGGGTCCACTTCCCGTTAGTGTTGTTTTTAGGTAAAGTCGGCAAAATATAAATGTAAAACTTGATAATAAATAATCCCTACACACAACGACAGATCAAGTTTTTGGCGTCGTTGTCAGAGAGTGAAGTTGTTAATTTTTATTTTATTAAGTGTTTTAGTTTGGGTTTAGAGTAATCTAGAATAGTTTAATTTTTGTGCTTTATTTGTTTTCGTGTGCTTGCTTGTTGTTTTGTTTTTCTGCATTTGTTTTTGTTTTTGTCTAGTATATTTAGTTAGGTTGAAATGGATGATGCAAATCTCACCATGGAAGAATACATCGAGCTTGAAGCTGAAACTGCTCGTAGGCGTGGTCAGATGTATAATTGGGAAACTTCTACATACGGAAAGGTCAGGTATCATGAAAATTTTGGCTACTTCAAAGATTTTGAAACAAATTTCCCAGCTATTATCTTTGATGATGCGTTGGCAACTAACCACAAGATCTCGTCCCAACCTACGGTAAGTCCTCTTGACGACAATGAAATTGACTTTAGAATATTATTTGATGAATATGACGATGAAGATTACACTTTTATATATGACAAAAATTCATTTTCTTGTAAATTAGTTCCTGTCGATTTGCAAACGGATTCAGAAAATGATATCATCAAAGTCAATGTATCTTCGGGTGATATTTTTATCGAACAATCAGAAAATAGCATTGATGCTAATGTTGATACCCAATCCTATGGATACGATAAGGATTTTGAGATGAATCATGACATACATAGTGAACCTTTCAACAGGAAAAATTATATCATAATGATCAAAGTCGTGATTCAAAACCATTTTTACGAAGGGATGCCATTAATTTTCATAATTAAAAATCTATATGTGCCATTTGGCATTCCCTTTGATCCCAAGATGTTTTATAAGGATGGTGTTTACATGAAGAAATTCTAGAGGCCAAGGTATGTTTTCTTTACTTTGTTAATTCAAGAAAAAGGTCTCTCAAGCCGGATACGGCGTATTGACTAAAAGTTTATACGCCATATCAAATTTTTTTACCAAAAGTTGACTAAGTCATTGTTTTCTTCTAATACGACGTATTGGATAAAACCTAACATGGCGTATCAAGTTTGGGTATAAAAACCCAACTGACACGCCAGATCAGTTTTGACTTTCACTTTTACACTCAATCCAAAAAGATTTTTTCATCATGTTTTTGCAATGTTTGGGAGATCACTTGTTTGTGTAATTCTTGCATCTCTTTTGTTCCAATCATAAGGTAAACATCCTTTTCCCATTTTTCATTTTCTCTTTCGATTTGATTTAGGGTTAGGGTTTAGGAATTTTTGCGAGTATAGCTTTAGCCTTTGCAATCACCCTTTAGAAGGATAGGATAAGAGGGATTGATCGCTTTGGGTGTTTTGATTTTTGAGTCAAAAGGGTAGTATAGGAAAACCTATTTGATTTTTAACTGCTAATCCAATACGGCATATCCAGTTAAATGGATACGGCGTATTAGACATTTTTACCCAAATTTGTGAAAACCTATACAACGTATCAAGTCTTTCAATATGACGTATTTGACTCTTGAACCCCTAATGCTTTCAAACCCTATACGGCATATTTATTATTAGTATATGCCGTATTGACCTCTTTGGCCTGCCCGTATTATCTCGATACTTTGTATCCGTTATACGCCGCATTAATATATATTCATATGGCGTATTGAACTTAAAATCCTTAATACTCCGTATTGAGTATCTTCCAGATACAGGGTATTCTATAAACCTCTATACGGAGTATTAGATTTTCCCATACGCCGTATTCACCCTTCAGTTACTAAATTTTAAATCTTTATTCTTGCCTACTTACTACGTTTGAGTTTTACATATATGGCACCATTACCTGCCAGAGATCAGAGACATCCATGGCTCAGATACGAGGGTCAGGAGTACACCGATGCTATTATTTACGCTTATGAGGATAGGTTGGGTAGGATGTTTAGCAGATAGGTTAATAGGGTCCAGGTCTTAGAGTTTGAGGGATTTACTGAGGAAATGAGACATGCATTGACTGATTGATTGAGGATGGTATATACTAGGGATGAGGGGTAGGTTTTGTTTACTAGTAATGCATGGAGACGATTTTTTGAGATTCGTGGGCCGTTGGTTCTGGAGTTGATGTTGGAGTTTTTCGACACATGTAGGATCAGTGATATCGTGTTGGATTTAGATCATGATGTCACTCTCTGTTTCTATCTAGGTGGGCTTAGACGTCAAATGGGTTGGAGGCAGTTTATTTTGGCCATAGGTTTGCATACAGCTGAGGATATGGAGACAGATGGGTTTAGAGCTTACTAGACCGACAACTCAAGAGAGATAGCCACTAAGGTTGATCTGAGTAACTACTGGTCTAGTATTGCTTCCGATGGTGATTTCTTGGGCGTAGTCCCCTCCTACACTTCTATCTGGGACCCGTTGAGGAGATTGTGCCACCGATTGATTGCATTCAGCATTTTTGGGAGAGGTCAGGCACCTGAGAAGGTGGCTGCTACTGACCTTTTCTATCTGAGGAGTATGGATGAGGGGATGGCGATAAACATCCCCTACTTGTTAGCCCAATATTTATTTAGGCATGTCGAGGGGAGGAAGAAGGGGGCTAGGATGTCTGATGGACAGTTTATTTCACATCTTGTTGAGCATTTTGGATTACTTACTAAGGAGAGACTTCGAGGGTTGACTGTGGTAGTTCGTGACCTCACAGTGATTGATAGGTTGCGCATTTGCGAGAGGTTAGGATATACTTGGGCTTGGGTGGTACCCAGACCAGAGAGGCAGCAGGTTGTTGCAGTTGGAGCTGCTTAGGCTGATCAAGAGATTCCTCAAGGGGTGTTCAGGCTGATCTAGCACCCGTGCAAGCACCTCAGGCACCTCCTGCTGCTCTCGGACCTAGGAACATGCCATAGAGAATGGTGAGATTAGAGGAGGAGGTCCATAAATTAGGTGATAGCTTAGGAGAGCAGTGTGCAGTCTTGGACAGGATGAGCCAAGACTTTTCTAGGTTTGTTACATGGACGGTTGGTCATCTATCATAGCTACTACATACGAGTGGGATGACTTACATGAGTTATGGTTATTTTTTGATACCATACCAGAAACACACCAGATGGAGGATAGAGGGAGCCAGCACCTCAACAGTCTCACACACTGATGACCAGCCCGATCCTTGATCTTCATGCCTATCATCTCTCTTGGTTTTATCTTGGACATGATCTACCCTTATTTTGCTTATGTTATGATGTACATTGATATTATACTTATTGTTCTTTTGATGATATGTATGTTATGGTGTAACGTTTTTTGGTTCACTTTTGAAAGGTAGATTAAATGAAGCTTGGCAGTAAGTTCAACAAACATATATTATGACTTATGTTATTTGCATGTTGATTGCGGACTCAAGAATGCAAAATCATCACAAATGGCTCACACGTGGACACGTGAGTGTACACGAGATGGAATGAAGAGCTGAAGACAAGTCTAACTTAAAGACTTTGCTATAAACAAAAGTGCTTGCCGGGAGACAACCCAGAATGTGATTTTTCAAATTTTATCGAGTCTTTCTTCCTAGACAGTCGATACGGGGTATCCAATCTCAATGGATATGGCATATTGATTGTTTGGACGTTATCTAGTCTTTATTTTTCTACATTTAAACATTATTGTCAGATCCTTCTATACGGCGTATTCATGAATATGATACAGAGTATTTGGAAATCTGGCCTGTACCTCGGATACTTTTTACATGCCTCAATACGGTGTATCCTGGTTTTGAGATACGACGTATCAACTTCCTGTATAGTTTTTTGTTTTTGTTTTTGTTTTCTAACTGTCGAATACAAGAGATAGAATTGCATTGGTTTTTCTTATATCTTGTACAGGACCTTACTGAACAAAAATGACGACTTTGGTGGAGCATTTATATTTTGGAAATCTGTGTGTTGTAGTCATGCTGGTATACAAACCCACATTTACAACACACAATCTTACTCGTAAACACAACATGGAGGATCATACCAAGCAAATCTTAGGGGAGTTTCTCGTTCTAATTCTTTTAATTTCATGTCCTTAATGTTATATTTATACAACGAGGTCGTTGTTACTCGAATGATAGAGTAAGCAATCATGTATGTCTATTCCATCGTTATGGATGTGTATATATGATTTCGTCACCCATGTTGGTTTACGACTATTGGTGAAGATTACTAATCCTATTCTTTAGCTTATTCGAGTTAAGGATCAAGCAATCACATATGTCTATTCCATTGTTATGGATGTGTATATGTGATTTTGTCACCTTTTCTAGAATATTGGTATCGATAGAGACTAGAAAGAATGATCATCCTCTAACCCCTCTATACCACAATTTCCTTTGTAGACTTGTCACTCCTTAGCTTTAGTGGTGGAGATGTGTATCTTTGCCAAGCTTATGATAGAATACTCGTCATGACCGAGCAATTAAGCGAATTAGTTACATGTTACCACATAGATTAGTTGAGTGATTTGAGTGATTTCATCTTCCTACTTCGTGAGGTGTTTGGTTGTGCACTAGTAATTAAACAAATAATTGCTTAAAGGAAAAATCCTTAACTACGGTTAGGATACATTTTCATAAATTTTCTAAAGTCTACTTGAGGACAAGTAGGATTCAAGTGGGGGGATATTTAATGAAATCAAATAACGTCACTTTATAGCATCATTTATCCCATGTTTCTTACCCATTTTTGTATAATTATTGCATGAATTGGTACTTAATTGTTTATATTTGATATTTGCAGTAATTATGGAGTAATTGGTGGAGTTATGCTAAAAGACACGCATTTTGAAGCTTAAACGAAGAAATCTGAAGATTGTTGTTCTGACAACCTATACGCTGTATCCATCAAGGAAGATACGGCGTATCTGTGCCTTCACTTCACTAGAAACCACGAAGAATTGAAGAGCAATACGCCGTATCCATAAGACTCTATACTCCGTATCCAAGATCGAGTATTTGAAGATTCTGGAAGATATTGAACGTGATCCCTACTCCAAGAAACCCCCAATACGTTGTATTGACCTCAACCAATACGGCGTATCGACGATTTTCCAGACACTATAAATACAAAACCCAAAACACGAGTTTAAGGTGTGCTTAAATATATTTTTGAAACCCTAACCACAAAAGTCGATTTTCAAAAGGCAAGAGAGAAAAGAAGGTCTGGCAACACACTTAATTTCATAGGAAACAACTTGTAATCATCTACACTCTAATAATCATTCAATTTTTGGTATCATTAGTTTAACTCAGTTAGGTTACCTTGGTTGATTCATTTATTATGTTTGTATTCGATACAATGGCATTAGCCATGTTTATGAAGATTTAATGTTTGGTTTGTTTATTTTGATTTCTTAATTTATCGTTGATTGTTGATTATGTTTATCAATTTATACTCATTCACGTACTTTTGTATGCGACCTATCAATCAACTGGATCTAGTTGTGCCGACCAAGTAGACTAGATTAACCGGGATAGCTCTCCATATAGCAACTTACATTACCAGAATCATAGGATCACAAATAATGACCTATCTTTACCATTGGTTTAGTGAACAAGTTGGACTAGCAGGTGACCTGGATCAACAAATGACGTTCTGATTCCCTTGGTAAGGACTTAGACAGTGGACTACTAGTATGTAAGATGTCGTTAAGCAGTAAGTTAGTAAAGTCTCGTTGAGCTAGGATTCGATAAGATCACCGTTATTGTTTTCCTAAGATAGATTATAATCAACAAAAGATTGCTTTATGCGGATGCGTTTAATTATGACAGAATTAGCGTGTATGGGATTTATGGAAAAGTACTGCCTAAATCTAGGAATGATATACCCCTCGAGATAATTCAATCATTGCACTAATAAACAAACCTGCGTTTTAATTCTATTAATCATGGTTAATACAGTTTCCTTATAATAGGCTTGACCGCTCTTCTATCTTTTGATTATTAGCTTGGGTGTGTTATCGTGACTAAAGTAGGTTTAAGTTACCACCAAAACCTGTGCCAGTCTATCAGACTGAAAACCCCCTTTATTCGTTAGAATTAGGTTTAGCTTAGGTTTACACTCGAGTGGAACATTAATCTATATTCTATCAGTTTTTTAATTAGGTCTATTTACTGGTTAAACCGATGCTATGTACGTTGTCTAGTGTAATAGGGGTTTTCAGCCTGAGAGTGAATGGACAAGTTCGGTGAAGTTGGAAACAAATATCAATTCAATAGACAATAAACACAAAAGAAGGCAGATTATTAAAAGATAGAAAAGCGGTACAAGCGTCCATATGATAGAAAACTGTATTAGCCATATTAAATCCGGTTCAATGCTGGTTTGTTTGTTTTAGTGCAATGATTTACTTATCTCGAAGCGACATATCATTCTTAAGACTTAGGCGGGACATCATCCTAAGACATAGATACGATTAATCCTGTCACAATTAACGCATTCGCATAAAGCATCCTTTAGTTTAATTATAATCTATCTTAGAGAATTAAAGTAGTGGTGATCCTGTTAAAACCCTAGCCTAATGGGACTTTACCCACTAATTGTTTGACGGTGTTTTATATACTGGTAGTCCACTATTCCAATCTTTATCAGTCAATTAAGAGCATGATTGCTGAAACATAAACGGGTCACCTACCGGTACAACTAAGCTCATAATTTAAAGACAAAGACAGAAGGTTATTTGTGATCCTATTGGTCCAGTAATATAAAACACGATATCGAGAGCTATCTCGGTATCTTGATTACTTGGTCCGTATCACTAGATCCAGTTGAATGATAGGTCGCATATTCAAACACATAAACAAGTATAAGGTGATAAACATAATTAAACAATCAACGATAAATTAAGAAATCGATTTTAAAACAAACCAAACATTGAACTTTCATTAAGATGGCCAATACTTGAGGGTATTAGCCTACAACCATTGTAATTATACAAGCGTAATCAAACAATTAAAATCGAACGATTAAGAGAGTAAAAATTACACGATGTCTTCTATGGAGTCGTGATCAATGCTTGACCTTGGTGGCTGATCTTCTCTTCTAAAATTCGTCTTTAATGAGTATGGTATAAGGAATATGATATTGCACACTGAAAACTCATTTTTGAGTCTTCTATTTATAGTGTCTGAAAAAGACTCGATATGTCGTATCTGGCAAGGTTGATACGGCGTATTGGTCTGGATTCCTTAGAGTGCGCGCTACGTTCAAATCAATTAGTGATATCATTCCTAATTTACTTAATTTATTGTATCTTCGAATAGTTATCTTCATGGATACGACGTATGTAGACAGCATGGATACGCCATATTGGGAATTGGTCAAACGTGTTTTCTTGTGAAGTCTTGGCGCAGATACGCCGTATCTCTGTAAGTTGGTACAGTTATTGGTAAAATTTTCAAGCCAATCTTCAATTTATATTATTTTGGCTCCAAATTATGATTGCTTTTTGCTTGTTGTCACAAAAACACTCCTGAATTAATGAATTTATCAACTTTTAAAGCAATTAAGTACCAAATAAATGCAATAATTATATAAAAGTGGGCAAAACAGATGGGATAAATGATATAATAAAGTGACGTTATTTGATTTCATCAAATATCCCCCACTTGAATCCTACTTGTCCTCAAGTAGACTTAGAAAAAAAGTTTTAGTTTATGAAAATGTGTCCCAACCGAAGTTGAGGTTTTTCCGTTTAAGCATCATTTTGTCCTAATCACCTGTACATAAACCGAGTCTCACGAAAATGTGGAAATGAAAACACTCAGATCACTCAATTAATCTAGTGTGCAACATTTAAGTAGTATGCTCAATTGCTCGGTCATGATTAGCTTCGTATCATAGGCTTGGCAAGGATACACATCTCTACCGCTAAAGCTGAGGAAGAACAAGTTAAAAAGATAAATTGGGTTATGAAGGCTTAGGGGTGATCATTCAACAGGTTTGCACCATAAGTACCACACCAACAGGCAGCTGTATCGTCATACACGACGTAACGACGGAATAGGACATATACGATACCCGAACACCCATCCCCGTTTCGTGTTTTTTAACCAGCGTTAGGATGGGAAAACGATTTAGGGTAGGGAGCTTCTAACTTTCACCGAAATTCGTCATCCAACAAGGCAGCCAAGACATGCATACATGGCCATAACAACGGAATAGACATGCATGCTCAAACAAGTCCTCGTTTGAGTAGACATTAAGGTTAGTTGCTAGGAAAGGGATGTAAAATGGGTGTTAAACAAAATTTATGAAACAAATAGATTAATCCAACAAACAAGGTACGGTTGCTAGTAACTTTCCCTGACCGTTCCATGACAAAGACTCAAACATATTGACGACGCCTCCGATCATTGAAGAAAGAAAGACAAAGACAACCTATGTGGCGTTCCATAACGGTCAAGCTTCCCTTGTACATCCCGCTCTTTACTACTTTTAATAAGTGGTGGGATATCGGCCACTTTTTACAAGACTTTATCGTGATTTTTGTTAACGTATCAACGATTCCTTCAGTATAAACTTCTTTTGAACCGACTATTTTTCTTCCTTCTCTTTTTTTTTTCTTTTTCTTTCTCCTTTTTTGAATACATCATAAGTCTCGGTTTAATTCCAACGTCTTCACTATCATAATTCATCAGGATAATCTTTTCCTTGTAACACTTCTTCTTCAGACATGATTCATAATCGCGAAAGTAGCAAAACTTACAAGCTACATATTTTTCCCATTGCATTGTGCAATTTCCCGACCATTACAGAGATAGAAAAATTTCACTTTGACACATGAAATACAAAACTTTACACGAAAGCAACTAGCAACTTTTATTAAAATAGGCTTAATCTACACGGAAGGCTAAGGTGCAAAGGTGTAACAAAACATATAATATGGTGTAGAAAAAGAACGGAATGGCTCAATAGGTTGTTCTAGGGAATCGTACTCTAAAAATTAGAGTTAACAAAGGGTTACACGGGATTTAACTAACCAGTGTAGTTAGTTAATTTCACGACATGTAGGCTATTTGGTTTAATCCTAGAAAATTATCAGTTGAACATGTTCCTCCATCTAAATCCATAGTACTCATCATTGCGGTCTTGAGTGATATACCAGGCTAAGTTCTAAAGTCAACTACATCACCGGCACACTCATAATTTTGTGGAATTTTTAGTAA
>BQNB010105830.1:0-23521 GCA_026074375.1 Tanacetum coccineum | reverse complement strand
CCATTTTGTGTAAGCATTTCATCATACCCTAATTTACTCATATTTATCATAACATGCATTATTTCATATCACCTTTGTAGATTTGTAGGGTTAAAAATTAAACCCTTTGGCAAATCTCTTTTCACTACAGTATCTTATAAGGTCTTAAGAAATCAAACGTGTATTTTAACGACTCGATCATTTAGAGTTTGTTCTTTCTATCTTGTATCTTTAAGCTATGAAGTCATGACTCGGTTACCTTCCGCTACAACTATTTTGGGGGTGTGACAATATGTAGTAAAATAAGCTATGAAAATATTACAAGGTTTTGATGATGAAAAAAGATGTTATAACATTTTTTCGTGACTATTAACATTTTTGTTATTAAGTTTTTAGCGAGTTGTTCTACAAGACTCGACATCAAATTGATTTATTGGTTTTTTTTGGTATTATGTAGATTATGGAAACAATTTAGGATAAGAGATGTGTAAGGGTAAATGGGTAATGAATCATTTCAATGAATACTTAGGTCTTGTCATTCAAAATGATAATTATGTACGTTGTTGGCCGTGTTTAGTTAGCTAACTCTGGACAAAAGAGTCAAAAAGACCACATAAAGTTGTTACGCCTCATTCTTGACATTTTTAAGCCACCCCGTACTCGACCTAAAATATGTCACTATTTGTAACATATGTTTGTGTTGCTCTTACCTTGACTAGAGGAAAATACACAAATTAAATAGTTTCCATGTTGATTATGGTATAAGTAATTTTTCAAGTGATTGATTTAGATTTAAGTCCCAATGTTATAAATAGCATTAGGCATGGTGTGGTGGCATGGTCAAGCCTCACGCCTTTGCGAGCCATGGCGAGTCATGGCTTTTTTAAGGCGTGACTTAAAGCAGAACAAAATATGAAAATATTTATAAATTTATATATTTATATCATTGAATACAACATGGACTTTTTATAGTATTTCTCATTCATCGATCTTAATGATTCCTGCTCCCCATTAAACATTTCTTCTACTTAATTTCATACAATCTTACCTAACAATTTCACCAAAAAACCCTAATTGCTCTCACCATTATTAAACACATTGCGTACAACTTTGTTGTCATTTAGTTTTTTCGAATGTTTTATCAGTTAATATTATCATGATTAATGAATTTTTATTCTTTATTTTGCGATAATTTGTTGACTTATATAAACACTAATATTTCCTTTTTCATAGTATTGTACAGGTTAATAACACCTGTTATGTATGGGGTTCCTTCTAGGTGTTAGATTGTTGGTTGTTTCGTGGCATGTACCTTTAAGAGTATAAAGTTGGTAAAAATTTATATGGCTATTCGTAGGGATGGCGTATGAAGAGTTTTAGAGTCTTTGAAGAATACCAGTTGGGTAAAAAATTTTTCGCTCACAAGTTTGTTACTATAAAGTTCCTAATGTCGAGTTAGAGACGGGTTTAGTTAGAGTAAGTAATTATAAGGAATTATATTACATGTTTGATGTTGCTAACGCGTATGGTTGGCTTGAGATGTATGTTGATCACATTGTATGAAACATTGGTCAATATTAGAGGTGCTATACCACTATAATGGGGGGTTGTTGCTAAGTGGGAGGGGACCTCCCAAAACTAGGTATTGCAATAAATTTTTAATAGATGAGTTGGTGAATTGGGCTGAGAATAAGGTTGAGTATGATGAAGAATCAATGCAGACAGAAGAAGCTGCAGTTCAGACAAAACAGATTAAGATTGGCTTAACTGATCAGGTGGAAAGGGCAACTCATGATGAATCATTGCAGGGAGAAGACAATCAACATCAGCAACAAGACAATCCAGTAGAGCATGACAATCCAGAGATTGGAATAAAATGTTGTAGTAATAATCTTGAACATTTTAGTGATGTAATGGTGACATCTTTTGTTTCTTCTTTTAAGACCTGCACTTTTGTGGTTAAACAATTTTCAACATGGGTATGTAATGGTGCTATACAATGTGACAATTTGTAGCATTATCATATGTTATTGTTCTCTGTTTTATCAAATGACCAAGATCAACTCTCAAGTTAGCATTTTGTATAACATAAACGGCAGTATTAGTCTCAGATGGTCATTTGTAAAAGTTTAATGATTAAATGAAACATGTAAGTTTCATTATTTTACTGTTATTTCTTGTTTACCTTTGATTTCCATAACTGAATGCATAATGAATTAAAATGGTCAAACACTCAAACTTACCAAACTTACCAAAAAATTTATTTGACTATTATGTCATTAAGCATATATTTAATGGATTCATGTTAATATATAAAGGGTAACGTCGTAATGACAAATGTTTAGTTTATTTTCATTCACTTTCCTCCCAAATGTGAGATGAAAGTTTTGTCAAAAAAAACACACAACTTTACCTTAATTTCGGCAATTTCATTTTTACTTTTCTTTTAAACACACTTTCTTTCATGTTCCACCTAAAAACAAATCTTGAAAGCACATTTCTATCAAATCTTTAGGACAACATTTGCTGGTTTTATTAATCTATTCCGTTATGTATCTATTGTCCGCACTCCTTTTTAAAATGTCTGATAACATACCATTGGAGATCCAAATGGAAATCATGCATAGACTTCCGGTAAAGTCTTTACTTTAATTCAGAACTGTTTCAAAGACATGGAAGTCTTTCATAGATAGTTGGAAATTTATTGTTTCTTATGGTGTATTCAGCCGAGTAAGCCTTTTTAGTCTTCTGTGTAGCTTTGTGTGATGAAGTTATCAGAATTTATATATTGTTTATTAGATGATAAAATTTTTAACCCCAGAGCAACACTTTCCTCTATCTTTTTGTCATTCGATGTCAAATCCTATTAATGAATTATATAGTACTTATAGTTATAATGGTAGTTCACACGGATTGTGGTGTTTTTTTTCTTATAAGTTTGTTACTCTTTGGAACCCATCAATAAAAAACAGTTGCAATATTCGTCCCTTATGTGCCTAGTAAAGCATGCCATGCAAAAATTGCTTTTGGTTTTGGTGTTCATCCCTTGACTTTTGATCCTACCATTATAAGGATATCATATCCGGTATCTAAAGAAGGACCGTGGTCTGTGTATTTATTTACCTTGAGATCCGGGTGCTGGAAGACTCTTTCGCCTACACATTTGCCTCGTAAATCAATCTGACTAAAACGATCAACCCATGTTTCTATTGGTTGTTTCATCTATTGGGCTGCTGGTGAATGCATTGTTTGTGCTGATGGTGTTTCAAACAAAACTTATATGATCGTTTCATTTTATTTGAATACCAATAAATTTCAAATGATTGACATACCTAACAGCTTAAGAGTCCACCTCCTAAAACCTTTCTACATGTGTAAGCTGGGAGAGTCTATTATTATTTATGGAAACGAGATAGGGGATGATTATAAATTATTCATTGCATGGGTGTGAGGTTCTACCTTTTTTTTAATCGTGGTTCTATAACATCTGTTCAAAAGGTTATATCAGCTGTCTCCCATCGAAGTTTAAGCTTAGGTGGATTTACAAAGAATAGCAAACCTATAGTTAGAGTTCATAAGCCCCCTATCATTTAACTCACAGGCTTGAAGCCTACCATCCATTGTCACAACGTTTCGTCCTGTTGGTGTAGAAGGAGACGAAAGTAAAAAATTTCTCAGCTCCTATAACAAATCCCTAATTTTGTCTACTCATCCGGATCGTTTTATATATATATATCATCTTCTACAACGAATCGCTAATTCTGTCTACTCATCTGGATCGTTTTATATATAACGAGTACTACTAAGTTTGCTAGTGTGTCATTTTTGGTTGGTTTGTTGCTTACGTAAATAGATGGTTTTATGTATTTCGCTTAAGTTTATCTAGGAAAACTATGTCTAAAGCTTCCTGTTCCTTTCGCATGATAAACTTTTAAATATGGCTTAATTCACTACTAATTCTGTCCCATTCATTTGACGTATCTATATTGTCCGTACAAAGATAAAGTGTGTGTTGTTTCTAATATAATTACCCAAGAAACAACCATAAAAGAAGTCCTAGTTGATACACATGAGCCTACTTTCTTGAATCTTGATAGTTGTAGTATGTTTGTGTGATTAGGGGTGCCACCAATACTCGCTAAAATATGTGGTCCATTCAGTTCACGTAGTATGAATTTGTAATGTTGCTCCGCAAATAGTACGGTTATGGTTTTGCATTGTTACTTGTGTGTCTTTGGTTAAGCAAGAGACACCTTTGTATCGAATGTGTGTTTATTTGGTTTATAAGTAACTAGTAGATGATTTCCTTTTGGTTGGTTGGTTGGTTGGTTGTACACTACTACAGTAATAATTTGTAGACAATGTGGTAGCCTTGTAAGTAATTAGTCAATCAAACATTGGAGAATGTATAATTTCACATTATATATAATAATAAGTTATATTATAAGCCAAAAATTAGGAAACGTGCAGTGCGATTAAAAAGTTCAATGTAATTAAAAAATACAAATCTTTAGACCCATTACTATTTTACGGTGTAATAAAAAAAATTGATTTTCAAAACACACCCTCAAGTATGCTAAACGTTACAAAACTAACCTTTAACTTTAACTTGTTTACGACTTTTTTATATAGAAAACTTTATTTATCAAATATGAAACTTTTTGCTCAAAAAAATCAAATATGAAACGCGTAACTATCGATTAATTCGAAAAAAAAGTTTCTGAAAGAATCATCAAATGGCAAACAAAACGAGACCAATATTGCAATGCTTCTGACATGTGTAGGATTTTATACAAAAGGTTAAAGTTTGATATATATATATATATAACCTATAATTTTAAAATATTTACAGAAATAGTATCTGAGGTTATCGGTTCGTAGCAAGGTGAGTCCCAACCACTGACAAATAGTACTTGACGTTACCGGTTCATTGCAAAAATAGTCTCGCGTGCTCCGCGGCAACGGGCGTGTGACAAACCTCGTTTTATTGTAAACTAAGGGGATAAGTTGGCTACAATTATTGTAGTCAACCGGATACAATCCCCCTCACAAAATACACAAGAAATGACTCATGGACCCCCACAGAAGACTTAGGGACCCACTTTCAGACGTAGAAGACCAACAATTTCAGCACAAAATGTAGCCAAATTAGTTACTAGCTATAATAAATTGCATACAACTAATGTTTAAAAAAAATTACACACTATTAAGGGCCCGTTTGGTATGAGACTACTAGAGAGTTTAGGCTCAAAGAATTGTAAAATCATTTGTTTGGTGTCTAGACTCACGCGCTGGCATCATAGAGGAATCGATAGATATGCGTTCCATATTTGATAAATAAAGTTTGTTATATAAAATAGTCATAAATAAATAAAAGTTGAAGGTCACTTTTCTAACTTTTGGGACACTTAAGGGTGGTTTTTGTAAATTTCTTTTTTATTTCATCGTTAATCGTGAAATATAAATTTTTATTTCTACTATGGATAAGTCGGCACGCGTCGATATGATGAACTCTCAAAAGTTGGTCCACTAGAACCGACTTGATGAGAACCATTGCTGAGAAGGAAGAACTCCTTAAGAATTACATAGCAATGTAGCTCGAATCATGTTTTAGTTTTTATTTCGTAAGCTTGTGTTTTTTTGTTCCGTATGTTGTATGTATTCCCGTATTGTAATATTTGTAGTTTTTATCCTATGTTGTACATTGGTTAATGTATGTAACCTAACTAATATGTTGTATTTCTTATGTTATTTGAAAAATGTTGTATTTTTAGAATTGTTTAGTCAGGTTGGGAGTTTGTTCAAAATATTAGCCAACAGCATTATGCTTAAAAACAAACTACACCCGTAATCCAAACACCTTTTTAATGTTCATTGAATGTTATTGGAATGCGAAATGTAGACTTGAAAGTTGAATATGCAAAATGTGAAATGAAAATTCTGTTAAAAAACACAATTTGCTTGCATTTCCAAGTGTCGCCATATTAGCAATGAATCATTTCAATGAATAGTTGGGTCTTGTCATGAAGGAATCGAGGTAATATGAATGTAGTAGTAATTCATAAGACTCCAAAAAACCACATAAGTGGATTAGGCCCATTTACTCGGATTTTTAAGCCACAACTCGACCTAAAATATATCACTATTTGTAACATGTTTTGTGTGGCTCTTAACTTGACTAGAGCAAAATACACAAAGAGAGTGATCACGATTCATGGTTGGAAAGCTTCGACTCTGATGAGTTAGATTTAACATATGATTTAAGAATGAAATACTTTGTATGCCATTATATGCTATTTATGTTTATTCATTAAAACTTAAAATTAATGCATGGATCTTTACAATTCTTCATAATGTTTAAGATTGTTTTGTTTAAAGTTTTAAACATTTTTTTAAGAACTACCTAATGAGATATTATTGATAAATGTTAAATAAAAAAAGACCACACATGTTGGTAAGGCCCACTCTCGACATTTTTTAAGCCACCACTCGACTTAAAATTTTGTAACAAAGATGAAGACGATAAAATAAAATAAATGCACACAGAATAATTTTGCGTCATGCCGGAAGTAATTGCAAATATAATTAAAATTATACGGAGTATTTATTTTATATTGACATTAATTGAAAAATAGTAGTATTTGTTAGGTTGAATAAAAGATTTAGATAGATGTGTAATTATGCACACAAAACGAAAACATGCGCTTCGTAAATCATTAGTAAGCCGCACGCCCGCACATAATAAACTATAAGAGTCGAGAAAACAACGATATTGTTTGCATACAATAACTCTTCCCTCACCAAAAAATGTAGGTTCCCAAGATGCATTAGCTCATGGGTTTAACAAAATAGAGACTTTATACTACAGTATATGTTTACATGTTTATATCTTCTCCAGGTTAACAATCTTGGCAAAATTCTTATTCTCCAACCTCATTATGCTTAAAAACAAACTACACCCGTAATCCAAACACCCCTTTAATGATCAATGTATTATATTGGAATGGGAAACGTAGACTTGAAATTGAAAAATGCAGTTTTAAACACCTACCTAAAGCTACAAAATGGTATTGCTTACCAATATTATTATTGGTCAAACTTACCAATATTGTAACATTCGACTATTATGTTGTTGGTCATATATTTAATTGAGACCAAGTACTACTAAAGTTAAAATAAATAAGGGGCAGTGTCGTAAACTCGTAATAAAAAATATTTAACTTTCATCCCAAATGTGAAATGAAAGTTCTGTTAAAAAAACAACACCACTTTCCCCTAATTGTAGCACTTTCAAGTTTCAAAATTAATTTTTTAATCTTCACTTCCCTTTAGTTTCCACCCAAAATCAAATCTTGAGAACTCAAATGTATCCTGGTTGTTTCTATTAGACTTTTCTTACATAAACATGGCTAGCAAGCAAACACAATTTGCTTGCACTTCCAAGTGTCGCCATATTAGCAATGAATAATTTCAATGAATAGTTGGGTCTTGTCATGAAGGAATCGAGGTAATTAAGAATGTAATAGTAATTCATAATACTCCAAAAAACCACATAAGTGGGTTAGGCCCATTTGCTCGAATTTTTAAGCCACAACTCGACCTAAAATATATCACTATTTGTAACATGTTTTTGTGTGGATCTTAACTTGACTAGAGCAAAATACACAAAGAGAGTGATCACGATTCATGGGTGAAAAGCTTCGACTCCGATGAGTTAGATTTAGCATATGATTTAAGAATAAAATACTTTGTATGCCATTATATGATATTTAAGTTTATTCATTAAAACTTAAAATTAATGCATGGATGTTTACAATTCTTCATAATGTTTAAGATTGTTTTGTTTAAAGTTTTAAACATTTTTTCTTTAAGAACTAACTAATGGGATATTATTGATAAAGGTTAAATAAAAAAGACCACACAAGTTGGTATGGCCTATTCTCGACATTTTTTAAGCCACCACTCGACCTAAAATTTGTCACTATTTGTAACAAAGATGAAGACGATAAAACAAAATAAATGCATACAGAATAATTTTGCGTCATGCCGGAAGTAATTGCAAATATTATTAAAATTATACGAAGTATTTATTTTATATTTACATTAATTGAAAAATAGTAGTATTTGTTAGGTTGAATAAAAGATTTAGATAGATGTGTAATTATACACACAAAACAAAAACAAGTAAATCATTAGTAAACCGCATGCCCGCACACAATAAACTACTAATAAAAGTCGAGAAAATAACGATACTGTTTGCATACAATAACTCTTCCCTCACAAAAAAATGTAGGTTCCCAAGATGCATTAGCTCATAGGTTTAACAAAATAGAGACTTTATACTATAGTATATGTTTACATGTTTATATCTTCTCCACGTTAACAATCTTGGCAAAATTCTTATTCTCCAACCGCATTATGCTTAAAAACAAACTACACCCGTAATCTAAACACCTCTTTAATGTTCACTCTATGTTATTGGAATGGGAAATGTAGACTTGAAACTGCAAAATGCAGTTTCAAACACCCCCCCTAAAGCTGCAAAATGGTATTGCTTACCAATATTGTCCTTGGTCAAACTTACCAATATTGTTACATTCGACTATTATGTTGTTGGTCATATATTTAATTGATATGGAGTACTAATTAAGTTAAAATAAATAAGGGGCAATGTCGTAACCTCGTAATAACAAATGTTTGACTTTCATCCCAAATGTGAAATGAAAGTTCTGTTAAAAAAACACACGCCACTTTCCCCCAATTGTAGCACTTTTAAGTTTCAAAATTAATTTTTAAATCTTCACCTCCCTTTAGTTTCCACCCAAAATCAAATCTTGAGAACTCAAATCTATCATGTTGTTTCTATTATACTTTTATTACATAAACATGGCTAGCAAGCAAACAAAATTTTCTTGCACTTCCAAGTGTCGCCATATTAGCAATGAATCATTTCATTGAATAGTTGGGTCTTGTCATGAAAGAATAGAGGAAATTATGAATGGAGTAGTAATTCATAAGACTCCAAAAAACCACATAAGTAGGTTAGGCCCATTTGCTCAAATTTTTAAGCCACAACTCGACCTAAAATATATAACTATTTATACACAAAGAGAGTGATCACGATTCGTAGTTGGAAAGCTTCGACTCCGATGAGTTAGATTTAGCGTATGATTTAAGAATGAAATACTTTGTATGCCATTATATACTATTTATGTTTATTCATTAAAACATAAATTTAATGCATGGATGTTTATAATTCTTCATAATGTTTAAGATTGTTTTGTTTAAAGTTTTAAACATTTTTTCTTTAAGAACTAACTAATGGGATATTATTACAAAAGGTTAAGTAAAAAAAGACCACACAAGTTGGTAATGCCCATTCTAGACATTTTTTAAGCCACCACTCAACCTAAAATTTGTCCCTATTTGTAACAAAGATGAAGATGATAAAAAAAATGCATATAGAATAATTTTGCGTCATGCCAGAAGTAATTGCAAATATTATTAAAATTATACGGAGTACTTATTTTATATTGAAATTAATTGAAAAATAATAGTATTTCTTAGGTTGAATAAAAGATTTAGATAGATGTGTAATTATACACACAAAAAGTAAACAAGTAAATCATTAGTAAGCCGCACGCCCGCACACAATAAACTACTAATATGTAACACCCCCATTTTTACATATAGCAGCGAAAGCTAATCTGGGGTATTTCTTCAAGGTACAACAGTCATAATCATAGAAAATGAATCAAAAAGAGTCGTTTATGAAAATAAGTTATCATTCATTATTTCATCAGAGTTTTTACAAAAGAGAGGTCCCAACATCTGTATTTACAAAGTGTGAATGATAACGGTTTTTCCATCTTCATGTCCTCGCCACTCCGTGCCATTAGTTACCTGAGATAAAACATGCTAAAAAGTCAACACAAAGGTTGAGTGAAATCCATAGGTTTAAGTAATATAATTTGAATGCAAATGCGATATTCGGGTTACGTTGATATACACCCGGTATTGAAAACATATTTATTATTGCCATTAGCTCATGAATCCGAAGCCTTAGGGTATGGTGATACGTTATAGCCCCTGCGGGTACCTTTGCCAAAATACCCGCGTGATTTCTAATGATGTGCAATTGGTTACACGTAACTGGGTACACCAACGGGGAGTCCAGCCCAAATAGATCTATTCACATCATTCGCGCTTACTACGGAGAGTAATTAACGGTTCATGATTATGGGGACTTAAAGGCAAAGCAGTTACTTAGGCAATAGTAAATTGAAATAGCATACAGAAATAATTGCATTCATGTTTATAGCATGTATCCCCCTCGCGGGTTTATAAAAAGATTGAAATGCGAGGCTATGAACTCACCTGAACGGTTATAGGGAAATTGATAGCAAATGTATATGAAATGAAAGTAACGGCTAACCTGGGGTAATATATGTCAAGTCTTAGTTTGATTGAATATGTAAGATTTTACATCGATGTTGGTTTTAATATAAAAATTATCATAACACCGTTCGGGCCATCATAATTCAGAAGTCATTCAGTAAACGTTTGAGGAGCTAGGGCACTTTAAATCGTAAACCCAACAACTCAGTCAGAACGTAATACCAAGATGAAACTCCTTAATATGAAGCTCCCTAGTATTGTGGTATGATATGGATCCGGGACATGTTTTTTTTAAAGCACATCGATGATGAATGATATAATAGTTATAACATAAGCAGTTTTAAGCGTTTTATTCAATATCTGGAAATGTTAAGCACGTCAAGCGTTAATTAAAGTTATGTCTGGTAATGTTTTGAATGTAATGTTTTGATGTGTTTTTATAATTTTTCAAAATGTTACATTTTAGACCCTGGGGTTTTAGAAAATTGCAAATAGACCCCTGGGGTTTGCACTTTTACGACTTTGGTCCTTTAACTTTTATTGATATACCAAGCAAACCTTATACTTTAAAAATGACATTAATAGACCCTATAGTTATACTCTTTGATTAAAAAAATAACACTTTTTGTTCCTTTTAGTTTATAAGTTTCTGAAATTACGGTATATACCCTTGCATGGATTTATAATTACAAAACATGGCCAAATTGCAATTGCATGCTCTAATTTTAAATTTCAATAGTCATTTATAAGTTATAATAAACTAAAATATGAAGATTTAACACAACATAAGTTTAATTTAACGATTCGTTAAGCTAGAAGGTAAAACGAGTTAAATTAGGGTTTCAAAATGAAAACGCGCGGGTTTTAAGATTAAATTCATTCATGACTTATCAAAACAATTATTTTAACATTATAATAGCTTATTAGGATTGATTATAACAAAAGTTTACAAGTTTAACCCATAGTTTAAGTAAAAACATGAAATTAGGGTTTCGGGTGTACGGTTTTGGATCAAAAAGGCATAACACTTAGGTTTTTGAGTTCAAAGCTTTATATTATGATTTTAGCAATAACATATGAACATTATGACGTTATGAAAGCATAAAATAAGCTTAGAGAACCTGGTTTGAGCTTATAGCTTGGAAACGGGTCAGAATCAGGACTTTTGGCTTTGTACGGCTAGAGTAACGACTCCGGGGCTTCGTTTCTTGGTTCATTTTGCTTCCTTTCTGTACTTGAGACTTCTTAAGATCTATTAGATTTCATATTGAGCAAGGAGTTGCTACTATGAAGGGTTATAGAGGAGGAAGTGGGGGATGAATGAACACACAAAGCCCCTATTTATACCCATTTAAAGGTATAATGAGTAAGCAAGGGTTATGATCTGGTATTGACACATATTAGGTCTAGTGTATGATGTGTATAAGCTAGAATTTCAATGGTGGAGGTCTAGAAAACTAGGTTGAAGGATGTGGCTTCCTTTCTTGCTGTCGCGGCTGAAGAGAAGAAAAAAAGAGGCCATGTGCTCTCATATTTGACCATGGAGGAGTCAAAGATGCTTAGTAAGCTTCTACTATGAATCTATAAGTTTTCTTGGGTGGTCATTTGCACATGGTAGCATTTTAAATGGGTCAAAATGAATATGGAAGTGGTTCGGGTCAGTTTTGGGCTTGACGTGGTGTTCAAGGGTTTTTCCAAGGTACATTGTGTTTATAATGATTAAGGATAGATGAAATAGGTTGTTAAGGTCTGGTATTAAAGTAATTAGCAAAGATTAGCAATTGGTTTGGGTTAAAACGGATTAGAATTGAAGAAACGAGGTCACGGGTTCAAATAGGGCTCGTTTAGGGTTTTCTTGACTTTCTTGGCTTATATTTTGCATACTCTTGATTAGGAATGATGGAATACAAATCCTAGGGCTTATATAAAGTATTATCAATGAATTTTGGTCGTTGGTTTAAGTTAAAATGGGTTGAAATTGAGAAAACGGGTCAAAGTCACAATTAGGGCATAATTAGGGTTTTCTGGATTCGTTAAGGTTTTCTAGGCTTTGATTTCTTGCACATTGCCAAGTTAATGATAGATAATGATTTTTAAACTCATTTTATGAGTTTACAATTGCCCTTGGTTGGTTATTAGGCATTAGAATGGTTTAAAACGAGTAAACGGGTTAAATGAATCAATTAGGTACATTTAGGGTTTCTAGGATATGTTTTACGTACAAGTGAAGTAAAATAATGAAATAATGATGGAATAATGATTGAATAGGATTGATATGATTGTAATATAAGTTTTACAACTTATTTGAGTGTTGGTTTGGGTTTACAATGGATAAAAGCCAAGAAACAGGTCATGGTTTAGAAACTAGCTCGGTTTTAGGGTTTAGGGTTTTGAATTAGGGTTTTGAGTACAAAAGCATGAATGAAAGCTTATGAATGGGATAATTAGGGTTTACATATTATAAAATGAGTGTAGTAGCTTGCTCACAAGTGGTGGTGAAGAAATTAGAATGAAAACGGAGGTAAAACGGCTATTTTAGAGATCATGCTTAATGACTTATGCATTGAGCTTTTAAGGACTTGTACTTTGATTTAAAGAGATTATATATTTCAAATGAGATGTTATATTACTTGTACATATGCTTTAGTAGCTTGTGCATTCACTTTAGGGGTTAACCCTTCCATGGTGATTAGTGTTAGGGCATCGATTAATGGTTTAAAGCCCGTTTTGATATGATGTTGCAAATGGTACCTTTTAGGAATAATGTACCTTGTAATAATGATATTATGATATTGACTTGATATGTTATGATGTTTGCTTGACATATATGAAGATAGGATTGCCATACGTAGGTTGTCCGAGTCCGTTAACTTGAGTTATGCAGGTTATATTGCATATTGAGATATTGGCAAAGTAATGTAATGTAATAAAGCGAAAAATTTCCCTGAAAAAGGTGAGTTCATATATAACTGATAGATTGTACATCATCTAACTTAATAGATGGATATTTACATTTATGAAAATTACGTGTTGTTATATAATGTCATATCAACCCAAGACGATGGAGAAAGCAATTGAGTTTGCCAATGATCAGATGGATCAAAAAGTCCTCACTATTACTAAAAGGCAAGCTGAGCAGAAGAGGAAGTTGGAGTTTAATGCTGGAAACAATCAGGGGCACCAACAACAAAACAAAAGACAAAACACTGGGAGGGCTTACACTGCTGGGCCTGGTGAAAATAGGGAGTACACAGGATCGTTGCCCTTGTGTATAATATGCAACTATCACCACAAAGGTTCATGTGCTCCAGGTGTAATAAGTGCAAAAAGATCGGTCATCTGGATCGTGACCATAGGAGTTCTGGTCCCAACGGTAATAATAACAATCGTGGGAACTTCGGATAACTCAGAATGTTGTCACTTGTTATGAGTGCGGTGTTTAGGGGCAATTCAAGAAAGACTACCCGAAGCTGAAGAATGGAAACCATGGTAATCAATGTGGGAATAGCAATGCACCAGCCAAGGTTTATGTGGTGGGCAATTGCTGAGAACAAACCCGGACTCCATGTCGTGACATGGTTCGTTATCTTCTAAACGAAACGCTAAGCTTCTATCTTATTTTGATACTGGGACGATAGAGTTTTATATCTACTATATTTAGTTCCCTAATTGATATCACACCAACTATATTAGACCATTATTATGATGTTGAACTAGCCGACGGGAAAATAATTAGGATAAACACTATCATCCGGGGTTGTATATTAAACTTCTTAGACCATCCATTCAGCATCAACTTAATGCCCGTAGAACTTGGTAGCTTCGACATCATAATCGGTATAGACTGGTTGTCAAAGTACCACGCTCTCATTGATTGTACCGAGAAGATCGTTCGTATTCCCTAGGGAAATGAAACCTTAATTGTTCATGGTGACAGAAGTAATCAGGGAAACGGGAGTCATCTAAACATCATTTTGTGCACCAAAACTCATAAATATTTGTTGAAAGGAAATAATGTCTTTTTTCCACATGTTACTATGAAGGAGACTGAAGACAAGTCAGGGGAGAAGCGACTTGAGGACGTACCAATCATTCAAGATTTTCCTAAAGTATTTCCTAAAGATTTGTCGGGTCTTCCACCGACTCGACAGGTGGAATTCCAAATCGATTTAATGCCTGGTGCTGCACCTGTAGCACGAGCACCCTATCAATTAGCTCCTTCTGAAATGAAAGAGTTGTCGAAACAACTGCAAGAACTATCCGACAAGGGCTTTATAAGACCCAGTTCCTCACCTTGGGGAGCTCCGGTCTTGTTTGTCAAAAAGAAGGACGGATCATTCCAGATGTGCATTGACTACCAGGAATTGAATAAGCTGACGGTGAAGAATCGTTATCCTCTCCCAAGGAATGATGATTTGTTTGATCAACTACAAGGATCCAGTGTTTATTCGAAGATAGACTTGCGATCGGGTTATCATCAGCTCGAGTACGTGGAGAAGATATTTCGAAGACTGTATTTAGGACTCGGTATGGTCATTACGAGTTCTAAGTGATGCCATTTGGTTTGACAAATGAACCTACAGTATTTATGGACCTCATGAACCGAGTGTGCAAACCATACTTGGATAAGTTTGTAATTGTCTTTATCGACGATATACTAATTTATTCAAAGAACAAGAAAGAACATGAAGAGCATCTTAAGGTAATTCTGGAATTGCTTAAGAAGGAGGAGTTGTACGCTAAATTCTCTAAATGTGAATTTTGGATTCCTAAGGTACAATTTCTCGGCCACGTGATTGATAGTCAAGGCATTCACGTGGATCCCGCCAAGATCGAATCCATAAAAGATTGGGCATCTCCTAAGACTCCAACAGAGATTCATCAATTTTTAGGTCTTGCCGGTTACTACCGAAGATTCATTGAAGGATTTTCAAAAATCGCTAAGCCAATGACCAAACTCACTCAGAAGAAAGTCACCTTTGAATGGGGTGACAAGCAAGAAGCAGCTTTTCAGACATTGAAGCATAAGTTGTGTAGCGCACCCATCTTAGCTCTCCCTCAAGGAGATATAGAAAACTTTTGTTTATTACGATGGTTCACATAGGATTGGGTCGATAATTGATGCATAACGAGAAGGTGATTGATCTGATTTTTGTTGTCATCTATGCACGATCACACTGAAGACTTGTCACCTCCGCGCACATCAGAAAATTGAATGACCTGTATGTGTTACGTCCAACTACCACCCTCGCAGATATTAGCGGAAACCATGCCATGCGCACCCCCCCCCCCAGAAGACATAGAGACACCACAGAAAGCAACCCCCTCCCCCCGCTGTTTCCGCCTCTCGATAAGACCGCCTTCTCCGAGCGCCCCCCACCCCCCCCCTCCCCCTCCTCCCCCTTCTTGTATCCCCACGCTAACCCATCAACGTGCTCCTATGGTGTTCACAGATCATAAGAGTATACATACACATTACTTGACCAAATAGGAGTGGAATTGAGGCACACGTCGTTTGGTTAGTCCATTTATTAGTGTTTACAATTGTAAGATTCTCGTTATACCGGGAAAAGTAAACATTGTTGCTGATGCCTTGAGCAGGAAAGAGCGAATTAAACCGTTAAGAGTCCAAGCCTTAGTAATGACTATTGGTTTGGTTATTCCCAAACAAATATTAAATGCTCAGATCGAAGCACAAAAACCAGAGAACCTCAAGAACAAAGATGTAGGTAGTATGATCAGGAAGGATATACCGAAGGAAAAGTTGGATCCCCGCGCTGACGGAACCTTATGCTTAAATGACAGGAGTTGGTTGCCATGTTATGGTGACTTGAGGACTGTGATCATGCACAAGTCCCACAAATCAAAATACTCCATCCATCTGGGTTCTGACAAGATGTAACAGCATTGAAAAGCTATACTTGGCTTGGCCCCCATATGAAGGCGACATCGCCACTATGTTTAGCAAATGTTTTGATGGTGTGCTAAAGTCAAGGGCCGAATACCAAAGGCCATCGGGTTTGTTGGTACAACCCGAGATACCCCAATGGAAGTGGGATAACATCACAATGGATTTTATCACAAAGCTTCCTAAGTCATTGCAATGCTATGACACTATTTGGGTGATTGTTGACCGACTTACGAAGTCTGCAATCTTTACACCATTGAGAGAGACTGATTTCATGGAGAAATTGGCGAGAATGTACCTGAAGGAGGTAGTCACGAGGCATGGAATACCTGTATCGATCATTTGTGATCGTGACCCTAGATTCGCATCAAATTTTTGGAGGTCACTTCAGAAGGCTTTGGGTACTAATTTGGATATGAGTACTGCGTTTACCATCGCTGACTGATGGACAAGCTCGAGAGGAATTCCAAACTCTCGAGGTATCTACTTGCTTGTCTGATCGACTTTGGAAATGGTTGGATTAGACATTTGACACTAGTTGAGTTTTCTTACAATAATAGTTATCACACTAGCATCAAGGCTGCACTTTTTGAGGCACTTAATGGTCAAAAGTTCCGTTCACCTGTTTGTTGGGCCGAGGTCGGACAAGTTCAACTCACCGATCTAGAAATGGTCTAAGAGACAATTGAGAAGGTCATTCAGATCAAGCAGAGAATGCAAGCCGCTCATGACCGACAAAAGAATTACGCCGATTTAAAGCGTAAGCCGATGGAGTTTTAGGTTAGGGATAGAGTTATGCTCAAAGTTTCACCTTGGAAAGGGGTCGTACGTTTCAAGGTGCTGGAAAAGATTAGAACCATTTCTTACAAGCTTGAGCTTCCTTAAGAGTTGAGCAGAGTTCACAATACATTTCATGTATCCAACCTGAAGAAATGTTATTCTGACGAACCATTAGCCGTTCCGTTGGAAGGACTCCATGTGGATGACAAGCTCCATTTTGTGGAAGAACCTGTAGAGATCATGGATCGAGAAGTTAAACAATTGGATCAAATCCATATCCTAATTGTCAAGGTTCAATGGAACTCAAAGAGAGGTCCTGAGTTCACATGGGAACGCGAAGACCAATTTCAAAAGAAGTATCTGCATCTCTTCACTAAACTTGTACCTTCATCAAGTGTTGCAACTTAAGCCTTGAGGACAAGGCTCTTCTAACGGGTGGAGACTGTAACATTTCACATTTTCAGGTCATTTCCCGACTCAATTATTTTTAGGGTTTTACGCGTCCGCTTTTAATTATTTTCTTATAGTTAAATCGCGTAAACTAAAAATCATCATCCAACGTGACATTTATTATCCGTCACTATTTATTTTAGTCCGATACGCGTTTACTTTTAATATTTACTTTTAAGCTAAATCGCGTAGACTATAAATAATCAATTAATGTAAACGGTCGTCAAATAAATTAAGGTTTACATCAACCAAGTAATATATAATTATTAAGAAGATAATTATGTACTTTGCGTATTTTATTTTTATTGGTCACGTAAAAGGGTTACGTTTCGCAATAAAATACATTTGGACATACCCCGGAAATACCTAGACTTACCTAGACTCAAACCAATACCCACTTTTAAAACCTTAACACAAAATTAAATCAATTCTTGTGTTAAATACCCACTAGAGCCGAATTATGGGACAAGAATAACTAGAAAATCCTTAAATCTTACACTAAGTACAATGTACATCTAGGTTTTAATTAAGATTTGTACAACATGTCTCTAGTTAGCTAATACACATGGGTTAAAGATCACTTTGGATCCTTCCTTCCCTATGAAAACCCACGGCATACATATGTACACACAAATCACCTAGAAATCTTCCATGATATTGCTAAGTACATGTACAAACTCCCATTAATTAATGTTAGTCCTAAATGTCCCCCACTAATCTATTACACAATGGTTAATAACCATTTGGCTTCTCTTTTCCTTTGTATAACCGGCTAAACACAAGACACACACACAAATCATAAGATTTCAAGTATCTAAGCATATCTTGTACATATATCTTGTAATTAAGAATAGTACCTTGTGGTTTTAACAAAACTATGTGTGATTAACCAAAACCACAAAACCACTAGTAGATAGGGCACGGTTTGGTTGGTTTTAGGACTAGGAATATGTAACTAGACATTTTGCCTATAAATACTCATGTATACTTACCACTTTACACTCTTGAAAACTCACATACACCCTAAACACTCTCAAACAACTACACACATATTTATTTCTTGTGTTCGAGCTTCAAACCGCAAACAAACACCTCCCTTGATCTCATTCGAACCCACAAACATTTCTAGTTGTCATACAAGTTTATAAAAAGGTTTACACAAGCTAGGGTTGGGTATTTACAAAGCTTTGAAGCTTAGGGTTTGGTTATTGATCGTGTTTTACACACGTGGGTTGCCACATTGCTCGCATACACACACGTTCAAGAAGCTAGGACCCTTGTAAGTGTCTTAGCCTACGTTCATATTCAAGTTTCATGTTTGCTTCATGTGTCATAAGGCACGGTTATTATGTGTTAACAAGCTAAACATGGGTCGTGCCTAGCATGACACAACCCATGTCCACGTCTTACAATATACAACATATATAGACTTGTGTGGTGAACCAAAAGCCATAAGGCACGTAATGAAGATCTTGTGTATAAGCATGCATGTTTAAATATGACATGCATACGTAAAATATTTAACCGAGAGGTTTGATAACTCGTTTAGAAACGGAAACACTTTCATGTCACGTATCATAATACTTAACAACTCGTTTTGCTCGATAAGGATGTGTACGCAGAAGTTAGTACTGCTAGCAGAAGTTAGTACTGCTAGCAGGGTTAGTACTGCTAGCACTGCTAGCAGAAGTTAATACTACCAGGCTTAAGAAGTTAGTACTGCTAGCAGAGTTAGTACTGCTAGCATATTGTTAATACTGCTAGTGTATTAATAATATTGTTTTGACATTCCTGAACTTCTTGTGTCCAACACGAACTCAAACAAACTCTAACGAATTTGTAACTTACTAATCGGTTGTATGATACGAGCTAAATTAGAAGTTAATACTGCCAGGCTTAAGAAGTTAGTACTGGAAGTTAGTACTGCTAGCAGAGTTAGTACTGCTAGCATATTGTTAATACTGCTAGTGTATTAATAACTGCACAGCAGAGTAGTACTATACTCGCCAGCAGAGTTAGTACTGCTAGCCGAGTTAGTACTGCTAGCAGAGTTAGTACTGCTAGCATATTGTTAATACTGCTAGTATATTAATAATACTGTTTTTGACATTACTGAACTTGAGGGACTGTTTGAAACTCATAAGGACCAAAAATGTAAACTTGTAAAGTTTAGGGACTAAAAGTGTAATTTATAAACCCAGGGGCTGTTTTGTATTTATAGGAAACTTAAGGGTATATTTGTGAAACAAAAGTGAATAAATAAAACACTTAACGAGTCGGTCGAACATTAAGATATTCAGACATTAAACGGGTTTAATAGAACAAGTTATAAATAAGTATATTATATTAATAAATGATTATCGCGTTTCTCGAGAACCATAGATATTGTAAATACAATAACCATGTGCACCACCACACAAGTGATAACAGTATATATAAACTTAAAATGGAATTTAGTTTATACAATGAGTCGTTAGCTTAAATGCGTAAACTAAGACTTGACCGTACTTACTTAGGTACTTGACGGTGTGATTCACTGCTTACTTGGATATTTATCATCATTCAGAGAACTACCTGCTAAGGTGAGTTTCATAGCCCCTGTTTAATGATTATTGTAAAATTGATAACTCTTTGGGGTGAGAACATGCTTTGTCTGTTACAAATTGGTACGCAAGTGTACATTTTATACAGACGATCACGTGTTTGCCTAAGTAGCGATTAACCCTTGAGCCTTTATCAGAGAACTGTTTAGTTTGCATAGTTGTATTTGGTACTGGCTTGTGTGAGCGCGAATGTTATTGTTAGATCTATTTTGGATTGAACGATCCCCAGTTCCGGGTGATTAGCTAATCACTGGGAACAACGGTTTACCATGTCCCCGATTCGGGATGTTTCGGGTTTGAACATCATCACGTGCATTCATAGGCCAATAAATTGCATTCTAAAGTCGAGCCTCATGTCACGATCCTTAGGAAAACGTGAACCTACTTTATATGCTGTATAGCATGTGTTGCTAATTTCATAACACTTGGAAAATCTGTGCATGTCCTACTATTGATATTACCATAAACCTATGACTTCACCAAACAATATGTTTAACGTTTTAAGCATGTTATTTTATCAGGTCAATAAGGCACGATCTAGGTTGCGATGATACATTGGAAGTCAATAATTGAAGAGTCCAACACTTAAGATTTGGGGTCTTATTACATTTGGAAAATTGTTATAAACCGAAATCTTTATTTATATTGTTGACCAAATTTGAAGCCATGGCTTATGTAACAAACAAGGCATTTGTTAATCTCCCAATGTAACTTCAATTTTTCAATACGACACAGTTTATATCGTTTTCATAATCTTGTGCTATTAGATACCTAAAATTTAACGCCCTCAGGGAAATCAACATTCCGTGCGTGCTCAGCTTTGAGGGTGTTACAGATTGGTAACTGCCCAGAGCCAAGGTATAGAGAACTCAGGTCAAAAGTTGTGTCTGAACTATAACCATTTTCCAAAACTGTTTTTTTCAACAAAATGGGATTTGCGAGGGACATACATGCATTACTTGTTTACATCTAGCGCATATATGCTTACATGACATGCATTGCTTTAGCATTAGTAGGGTACTAAGTGCTTACCTAATTGATATACGTGTATATAAATGATATTACGTATATTACTATAAGATCTTTATTATTAAAGCCTTACAGGCATATCATACCGATCTTTCCTATAAGTAATACTTATATAAGTTATTTTGCTTTTTGCAGTAATCATGTCTTCTGCGACATCTGCTGTCACCTACACTTCCGTCTACACCGACTCTGAGCCCGGCAGAGCCTTCTGGGGAGCCGATGATGAGGAGGTACCGGAGGGAGGCATCCCACGGGTCATCGTATTAGGATACGACGGACTCCCGCTACAGCCAGTAGCCCCACCATCACCAGATTACATACCAGGCCCAGAGAATCCACAGACACCACCAGTTCCTCAGGACGAGGATGAGCGTGAGCCTATGTTCGTACAGGCACATGATCCTGACTACGTGCCAGAGCCTATATACCCTGAGTATATACCATTGGAGGAGGACCATGAGTTTCCGGCTGAGGAGCAGCCATTACCTCCTATTGATTCACCTACTGCTGAGTCACCCGGATATGTTACTGAGTCGGATCCCGAGGAGGATCCAGAGGAGTACGAGGATGATGAGACAGAGGATGGTCCGGTTGACTATCCTATGGACGGGGGAGATGATGGAGATGATGATGACGGCGATTCATCTAGGGATGACGCCAATGATGAGGATGAGGACGAGGAGGATGAGGAGGACGAGGAGGAGGAGGAGCACTTAGCTCCGGCTGACCCTACTACCGTTATACCTGTTGATGAGCCTGTTTTCCCACCTGAGGGAACAGAGCCTGTTATACCACCACCCTCCACTGACATTACTATTGGGGCTAGGATTACCGTCCGACCCCAGACTTCCATATCCCTTCCACCAGAGGCAGAGGTTGAGAGACTTCTGACCATGACTACTCCATCACCGTCACCACCTGTCTCACTATCACCACCCTCTGCAGGGGAGCGCATTGCTAGGTGCACGGCCCCACATGCACATTCACCACCCTTATTACCATCATCTGGGGGTCTAACCCAAATCCAAACACTCAGGATAACATCCACTCAGGCTCTCATTGATGTTGTTATTGCCGCATTACCACCATCCACACTACCACCACTACCACCATCTCTACACATACCACCACCTGTTGACCGTAGGGATGATATTCCCGAGTCCAAGCAGCCTCCCCGCAAGAGGTTGTATTTGTCCACTATAGGCTCCAGATATGAGATCGGAGAGAGTTCTACTGCTAGACCTACCAGAGGTCGAGGGATAGATTATGGATTTGTTAGCACGGTAGATGCTGAAGAGAGGCGACAGGGGATTAGAGATGTTGGGTACGGGATTAGGGATACTTGGGTAGATCCGGCAGAGGCAGTTCCAGAGATAGCACCTATGACCGTGGGAGAGGTCAACACTAGGGTCATAGAGCTTGCTGAGCTCCATGAGCGGGATACACAGGACTTGTATGCTCTACTAGAGGATGCTCAGGATGGTAGGTCTCGTATATCACAGCGAGTCGACATGGACTCGCAGCGGGTCGATTTACTTATGGGGATAGGATGACTCTCCAGGAGACAGTATGGATGGTGGAGGAGCAGGCCTGTGCTTCCCGAGAGGCTTGGGCTCACTCGATAGGATTAAGACAGGCGACTCATCAGGAGCTTCAGACCCATCGTGATTACGTGTATGCACATGAGACCTATCTCCAGGCACACCAGACGCAGCTACAGCTGCAGAGTACTCTCATTCAGACACAACATCAGGTACACGAGACTCGCTTTCAGATGCAGCAGGCTGAGTTAGCAGCACTTCGAGAGACTGATCGTAGGCGTCAGGACCAGATGGTAGAGACTCTCTGAGTCATCAAAGATATGAGGCGAGAGATGAGCGACATGCAGGCCGAGTTATTAGCACTGCGAGAACAGCAGAGAAGAGCTAGATAGCCAGGACCAGAGGCTAGGATTCCAGATCACCAGGATGCTTCTAGGGACGCCGACAGTCACATCTAGTGATTTATGTTATTGTATCTTGCTAGGTCATTGTACAGGCATGTTAAGTATTAGGGGTTTTCCCCGCTAGCATAGCCTTAGATCTTTTGTATTGTATTATGTGTACTCCAACAACTATTTCATGTAAAATTTTCAAAGTTATGAATGAAATGGATGTGTTACTTTGTACTATATACCTCTCTTGTGTTGATTATCTCATCTATACATTATTATATTCTGTCATATAACCTCATGTTTTGTCTTTTGTGATCTAGACAAATCATGACACCTACGACCAGAAGAGGACCGAATACCCCATTGATAAGTGCTTAAATTACACATATCTTTTACCTCTAAAAACGAGCTTAAATGACCAAAAACAGACAAAAACTGCCA